>JANHGL010001873.1:0-25601 GCA_024611195.1 Ceyx melanurus
AAATAAAATCATTAAAATAAAAAAATCAAATCAAATACACTGTAACCCTGTTTCCTGAAAAACAAAGAGGAGGATTTGCAGCATATTAAACTACATGTGCCATTATCATGGAGTAGCCTAACCTCATGCAAATCTGCTTCCTCCTGATAAATAGAAGACATTTTACCTTCAGTAAAAGCAGGCTGAACAGACACAAGGCTAATTACTTTAGAGTGGTCAATATGGTTTCAAACTAAATTGATCTCCTGTGATAAATTGCCTATAAATCCTCCCTTAAATCTCCTATTTTGTATTGTGCTCGTATGTCCTCAGATGCAGCAATCCAGCAATAATCCAGGGCACTGCACACACAGGGTTATGCACAAGACCCTTCCTGATCCCACCCACACAGGAATGGCTGTTTTCCCCCACCCTGCTACTCTGCCTGTGCCCATTCCTGCACCACAGGCCAAGGGCACAACCATCCTCTGCTCTGGAAGATCACCAGAATGCAATGTCACCCCAAAACAAGGGCATTAATAAATACACTGGAAATCCAGTAGAGCCAGAAATACTGAGATGGAAAAATGATGCCTTTCAAAGCAACCCCACATTTCATCGTGCTATGCAAATGGAACCCATCCCCTTGGAATTGTTTCTTGCTTTGGCTACTGGCAGCACTTTTCTGTAAGGCATGAATAAATGGCACATGTTCTCACAATGTTCAAAAGCACAAATATTTCCCCTGACTTTTTTCCCCTTACTATTTCTTTTTTTCCTTCCTTTTCTTCAGAAAAGGCTAGGAAGTCAATACAAAAAGCTCACTTGCCATTTTCCAGGGCATGAGTAGAGCATAAAGTACAGCATCACCTCTGATTTCTCACATAAAGAAGAGAGCAAATGGAGGCAGCATAAACAAGAGAGTATTTTCAATGGTCTTTGGGAATAAAAGACATTTTCCAGGCTTTCTCATTCATTACACAGTCCATTTACAGTTATAATCAGGGGTAATTAATAGGTTACCTACAGTCTCTTCTGTATCTTCCTCCCCCTTTAGATTTGCTAGCAGGTGTGTTACACAGACACTCTGATATTCAGATATGCCTGTAAGCTTAGGGAACTGCTGAACTTCTTACAGCCCATTCTGTTTGCGCTCTTATATCTGCACGTGTAAACAAGATGATGGCACAAAATGGCATCAGGATTTGTCATGAATTATCTGCTCACCTGCATGCACCTTTAGTGCAACCTCTTTCTCAGTCGAGTGTAAATTCTGCAGGATGTCCTTTTCAGTTGGAAAAAACCTCATAAATCCCAAAGAATTCTGGGCCCCTTTTGTAGCATCAGCCACCCAAACGTGAACTGAGTGTAAAGCTGGGGCTGTAATCCTCACAACATCCAGCTCTGGTGCCTCTGCCACTGCTCCCAGCTTCACTGAGCCACTGAAGGATAAAACCTGAGCTGAATTTTATCACTTAGGGATACTGTGAACATTGTGGACAACACAATCACCTAGGAGAAGTGTGATAAAGGCACCTGGAAGCTGTGATTTATCAGCTCTCACACCACAGGTATCGTGTTTTCTGCAAGAGGGACTTGGTTGCCAGCAGCCTGGCTACTTAGCTGGGGATGTTTGATGGGGAAGCCCAGGAAGAAGGTGGCAAGAGGAGACACCTCTGAGCAGCCTGAGCAGCTGCTGAAAATGACAGTATTCTCTTGGATTGCAAGATAATTCCCCATTCTGCCTATGCAGGAGAAGCTCACTCCATTTTAGGGGGGAATTTGATGTTCCAAAATCTCCTTTCAATCAGATGAAGACCACCACCAACATTCCAACACTGAAATGCTGCTGCAAAGGGACACGTTTCCTGGACACTCCAACCCTGGAGCAGTTTGCATGGAAGTTCCCAGTTCCAAGGGCAGCTCCTGAAAGGCTGCAGCCTGAGAAAGCCCAGATTTCCTGCAGCTCAGAAGCTGTGCTGGCCAGCTGCCAGGATCATTTGTTCTGGATATTTTGGCCAAATTGGAGCATTTCTATGAACGTTCCTCTTTAACTATTCACTACATTCCATTGAAATGCACTGATTTTTTGTTGTTGTTGTTCTGATTTTTTTTTTTCTCTGCACTGCTGAGCTCTTCAGTTTCTCTGAGCTGTGTTTCCACCACTCAGGAACTACTTTACCACTTCAGGACAAAGCAGGCTTCCTGGAATAAATAAAGCAAGGCTGGGAGTAAGAGGCAGTCTATTTTATTAGCCCTACTTGTCAAGCTTATCTAGAGAAGCTGACAGACCCAAAACCTTTTCTTTGGGACAATATGGGAGCACAAAAAAAAAGGACTAATTTGAATTCAACTTGCATTTACAGCAGAGCTTCCCTGTCTCCACCTGCCTTGGAATGCAGTGCATGCAGACCTGCAGTAGCTTTGCACTGTAGCAGTTGCAAAAGGAGCTGCAGGGAAAAGAAAAATCAGGATTTTCTGTTTTGAAACATTGCAGGGATTGATTTCAAATCAAGAGTGCCTGTGAAATCAAGAACCTCGAAGCAGGGAAGCAGAGTACAGTTGATTTTTAAGGCCTTCTGAAGCTGACACTTTTCCTTTCATGGCCTTTGATGGGTTTTGTAAAATCATCCAGCATAAAGCCTCAAAGAATTTGGAGAAAATATATTCCACAGCAATACAAAAGAGCTGCATAATAAAATACAACACACTCATTGCTCAGCAATAACAGTCATTTCTTCTACTAAGGGGTGGATAGAACATGGGTCAGGCCATGGATTTCATCTGGTAGCTGTCAATTTAAGCAAAAATATAAGGAATAAAGGGGGGAAAAAAAAATCTTGGCTTACAAGCAATTTGCTAAAGCACAGAGCTTCAAACCTGCATCATAGATGTCATTTCCCTGGCTTTTTTATCCCCTGTAATCCATCAATATAATATGGCACATCAAAGCTAGACTCTAATCTTTTAAATTAATATTTTAAAAAGATTGCAAGTGTTTTTGGTTTGGCTCCTTGGAAATGCTTTTGATTTTAACAAATGGAAGCAGACCTCAAGATGCATGTTTATAATTTTATTGGTGCACTGCTGACATTGCTTTCCTGACTTAACAAAACCAAGATACTACAATTGCAGCTGGGAGTTTATTTCTCTTATCACTTACTGGCTATCAGGAAATCTCAGATAAGCTTTCTCTGGATTAAAAACTGTCACCAGTGAAGTCCCAATAGCAATAGTCTTAAGAAATTATTTTTTTTTTTGCTAAATTTTTATTCAGTTTGGAGCATCTTAAGAGCCTTTTCAATTTAAAGGGTAGAAACACAGCACACAGTACAACTGTGCTCACTAAACAGGTCACAGAAATGATGCCATTTTCCTGACTGCTATGGAAAACAGTTTGGAATGAGGAGAAAATACATGATTTGTCAGGAAACAATGAATGCAGAGTGGTTCATGGCAGGAAAAGAGAAAGGCTTTTCCTACCTGCATTTGACTGCTAACCTCAGCTTGTCTTAGAAATCAATCCCAGTTTGCCCTACCTAAAGAGACAAATCATTCTCATCAAAGTGATTTGGGCAGCTGTTGATTGTTGGGGTTTTTCTTCTTTCATCAGACTAACTAAAAAAGATTTTCTTCTTTTCATCTTCATTATGTGACAGAATCCTCTGCAGCACTTAGTCTAAGTAACAACTCCCTGTTTGACAAAACCAGAAGACTGTCCATTGGGCTTCTAATCAAAGGAGAAAGAGTGAAAAAACCCAAACCAGACCAGACCTCTCTTTCCTTTTGTAACAGCAAAACCCAGAAGAGCTAGGACCACTCCAGAGCAGAGGCATTTCCTGATGCTCCACAGCATGGCTTAGAAAAGCCCCAAACACATTCAAGAAGTAGGAAGCAGGATGATTTTTTTCTGCAAAGGAAACTATTCTGAATCATCTTCATTCATCACATCACAAGGTTTCAATGGTTATCTTAGCATTTAAGTGAAATTAAAGCAGTGAGAAATTCTCAGTACAAGTTTCTCTGACAGTAAGGTCGTTGTGAAGGAGATGATGCTTTCCTCCTGGAAATTAGTTTATGTCTGTGCTGGCTGTTGCATTGACTTAACATTGTTTGATTAGGATTTGATTATGCTTGATTACACTACTTAGAATTTCCTTACCAACAATTGCTGGGTTTTTGCAATTTTGCTGTGTGTTTATTTGCATCCTGATTCTATTTGTGACAGCTTAAAGAATAACAAAGATTATATCACAGCAAAGCTAAATAGATTTACTGGAAAGTTTGAAAGCTTCTGCACACAGCTAAGGTCACTGGATAATTGATGATCTTTTGTGAACACCAGGCACACTTTTATCTGCAAATGAAGTTATTCTAGTGTGGATAATACACAAATCTACAAAGACATTTACTAATCACCTTTAGTCTTTTGTGATGGTTATTTAGGACAAAAATCCATAAATACAGTATTGTTAATTAAATGACACTAACATCATAACATGCTAATCTTGCTATTCATGCTATGAGGATGCATCACAAACGTATTTTAACTGTTTCCTAGAATTCACAAGCAGCAAGCCAAAGCACTCCTCTTAAATACTTTTTGGTCTGTTTTTTAACAGTCTAATCCTTTTGAAGACAATGCCAAACACATCTGCTTAAATGGGTGAAGGATGCTACCAAGGAGTAAATAAAAAATAATTCACATGTAAAAATGAGAGTAACTGCATCCTGAGTCCAACCTTCCACACAAAAGTCTGCTGTTGTTACTGGATACCACTAACTCCATGTTCAAGCTACTGCCCATTCCATCATTTGGACAATGGATCCTCAAAAATCCAGGCAAAACCCAATTGAATCCTCTGAAACCACCAACATTAAAGGGAAGAAGTGAAAAGAAACTACTAATGTGAGAACTGAGTGGGTCACATTCTCTGGGAGCACTGCTCCAGGGCAGCTGCTCCAGAAGCTAATTTGGCCCATTTCTTTGTTTCTGCTGAAACATGATAAGAATGACAAAGAAGTGGGGGGAAAAAAATGTTTCCAATATCTGGCAGACAACAATTACGAGGAGATTTTAAACTGTATTTATGTACAAGTTACAAACATTTCCACTCAGGCTTCCATCCTACAAAGCTTCTCTCTCTATATCCTGGGAGTCTCACTAATATCAATAAGAACACAGCCAAAACCAGAGCCTTCAACCTTGCCTGTATCAGAATATATTTTTACTTAAATCAATCAATTTTTTTCTAGCCTGCTTTTACCCACCTAGAATATACACTGAGGGTCTGGAGGAGCTAGAGGCTTCTTTCACCAGCATGAATTCTATCAGTAAAAAACAGACATGTACATACAACTTCACAGTGTCAGTTGGAAAAGAGAAAGTGTGTCCCTAACTAACTCAATTACGCTGGAAAATCACAAATACTCTTGCACTTATTTCTACTTGTTAAGCATTACACAAATATTTACAAGTGAGAATGCATGCTCTCAGTAGGGGGAAAAAAAAGGGAAAAAAATCCATTTTAATTTTGAATGCAAATTGAAAAGCAGCAAGTCAGCTGAATAATTCTGGCAGCTCAGTGTGTCCAACTATAATACTGCAGAAAATACTGATAGCTCAAGAAGAGACAACTGAGGAAGCAAAGAGGTGGCAGTAGGAGGTGCCTGCAGTGATAATCTAACCTTCCATTCCATGATACATCCTAAACCCTTTATCTGAGATAGAGTTCAGAAAGATAAGAAAGATGAGGGGTTCTTCAACCAGCACAGTGAAATTCCTTTGTAAGCAACTGGTAATTCCACCCAGTGCTGAACAGACATATGCATGGGATATTTTAGTTTATATTAGTTTTACTCTCCAAAGGTAACCAAACCTCAGCCTGTGCTCACCTCCTCCCCAAGCTTTTCTCTTTCAATGTGAATTCTGTCTGAGCTGCTATCTGCAAACATCTGAGCTGTCTGAGAATGAGAAATCATTCTGCCTGAACAACTAATTTCCTCTCCCTTCAAAAAAGCCCTGCTTATGTTTTGTTGGTTGTGGTGGAATTAATAAACAGATTGTCAAAGAAAAATTACTCTGCAATTCAAAGAAAACTTAAATATCTCAAATTATAATGGTCCAAAGTAACAGTTCTGGATATGCATTTTGTGTGTATATATATATATAAAATTTAACAACTAGAGCAAAAATATTAATCCTGAAGTTTTCCTTAATGCATAATTGCCTAGGGCTGATGAGGGTCTGGCAGATTTGAAAGATTATTTCAAGTGAATCTAGGAGTGAAATTAGGAGAAGAGAAATTATGTCATCTGTGTTAAGAAAGACAAATGTCCTTCATTTGTTTCGTTGGGGATTTCTAACAGTTCTGTGCTTCTCAACAGGCAGCTGACATGGGTTCAGATATTATGTCTGAGATATGCTATGGGCAGGGAGTTATTAAAATCAAGGAAAGCAACCTAGCAGAAGGTGGTGGAATCATCATCCAGCATGGGAAGGATGCAGATGGGCAACAAAGAGCAGCTGGATCCGTAGCCACAGCAGGATATTGCCTTAGAAAACTCGAGCAGCCCTCCAGTGGCAAGTCACATCTGAAAATGTGTCGTGTACTTCTTGGGGCTGGTACAAATAACCTGAGCCTGTCACCACTCACTTGGCAGGGAAGCTGGATTAAATGATTTGCAATATCTAGGAGCCTTGTAGCACTAGCAGGGAGATTGTCCAGTAGCTTTTTTTCCACTGCCTTTGCCTTGAGACTACACTTTCCTCACCCTATCCCTGCTGAAAACCCTTGTTCTTTATCACATGCCCCCTAACCCAGAAAAACTGTGCTACTTTCATCATTTCTACCTTCTGCAGAGGCCATGGGTTTGCTTTTTATAGCGTGGGGGGAAGAGCTGCTGTGAATAATAAGGTATTGTGCCATGGCAGCCACTGCTTAGAGGATGCTCTTGCTCCCTGTCCTGAAATGAGAATGTCTGGGTTATCATCCTGGCATTTGATGTTGTTTTGAGGGATCATTAAATCATTAATGAAAACATGTGTTGGGCATTTGTAGTACTTTGTCTTGATTAAGAACAGGAGGGCCTCAGCTGACTTGTGCAGTTCATGCATCTTGAAATGAACTCATAGACACAGTGTTTATTTTTCATGTCTCCACGTCGCTGGAGTCAAATTATAGTAGTTACGCTATTTATTTTATAACTTTGCTTTTGGTCTCCTAAAGAATATTCATCAGGTAAAGAGAATTACTAACTACTTCAAATATTTTGATTGCTTTTTCAGAAAACTAATAATATCTTTTAGTAATTAGAAATCACAGAATATCTTTGGTTGGAAGGGACCTTCCAGATCACCTAGTCCAACCTTCAACAACATAATCCTGGGAGCAAATACAAGTCACCTATTGTTTTTCTTCAGCTTTTGCAAGTATCCCTAAATGTTACTGTCAGTTGATTAAACTGATTTACCTGTGGCTTTCAAAGCATACACTACAACCTACTTTTGCTCTGGTTTATATGCCATGCCCATGGTTTGCCTGAAAGCAGCTACAGCAGTGCTCTGTGCTCTCCAGAAACAATTTGATGAGTTTTATTCATTTAGAAAGGTCTAATATTGAGTCTCTTGCTATAAAACACCACGTGCTGGGGTCATGCTGCATAAGCAGGCATTTAACCAGCAAGGGAAGGAAATGCATTGTGCACAGCTTTGGGTATCTCAGCTATTTCTTAATGTACATTTAATTATTGTTCTACATTCCAATAGAAATTGTTAGTATAATTAATTAATCTCTGCAATCTCCATGTAAGAGATAAGCTTGGTAATTCCTGGGCCATCTGATATGAGTATGCATAAAGACTTAGGCCAGAGCAGCTTCTCAGACAATTGTTTTTTCACTAAGGTTTTATGTGTAGCAAACTTCCTTTCTGTTTCATATTAGAAAATTAAATTATAATTTGAAGCTAGACTTTATCAAATTCTCATTACACTGATGGGTGAGAAAATTTGACAGTGAATACTTCTCCAGATTAGAAATAACTCAGAATAAATCAGTCTATAAATAACCAAAATAAATTATTTAAACGGGCATCTGTAATGCAATTCTTTTTGTTTTGTTTTCACCAAACTGTTTATTAATTTTTAAAATCACATTTATACAAATATTGCTACTTTTCTCTTTTATTGCTACTTTATAGAATGTTATGGAAAAGAATCCCATGAGAATGTTTCCTTTAAGCTAAGAAGTGCAGATGCAAATGATGAATTTTGAATGTGAATGGTTTGACTGTACAAGAAATTCCCACTTTCTCCTGGTAGGTACACTGCTTAGGAAAACCAATCCAGTAAAAATACAAAAGTTTTCACATTGCCTGTTTTAAAACTGAGCCAAAGCACTTTCCTGGGCAGAATGACATAAACAGCATTGATGATTCAGATCCTTGTGAAGAGGTATTTAAAAGGCATGTAAATGTGGCACTCAGGGCCATGGTTTAGTGCTGGACTTGGCAGCCAGGTTTATGGTTGGACCTGATGGTCTGAAAGGTCTTTTCCAACCTACAGGATTTTATGATTCTATAAACTATTCCTGTATGAGTTAGATTCTTGATGCAATCAAAGAGACTGCTGACAACATCCTTTATAACCCTTATTAATGTCTCTGAACATTTATCTGGGTGCAATCAGACACCTTTCTTGGGGGGGAGTTTAGTTTCCAGCACCATCTTTGTGCCTACAGCCAGCCTGTTGAAACAGCAAACAGAAGTGCAGATTTGCATTAGCAGAATGGTGTCCTCTCACTTTGGGTTTTAACATGCAAAATGGTATTGAAATCCCAAAACCAAACCCCAAACCGGAAATGAACAGAATCTTCAAGCATAAAACCACAAAACAAAACCAACCAAACAAGGCACATAGGATAATATAATTTTAAATATTCTGAAGCCATCAACAGAAAAGTAACTCAATGTCATAATAACAACTGGAGGCTCCTATTTACCCCAAACACATTTGCTGGTCAAATGAGATGGTGCCAATGTACTTTCTGATAAACAAAAAGTAAAAGGCATCTTCCTGAGATGTTTTTGCAACTGAATGTTAAGGCTGTGAAATAAGGCAAGGATATAAAAGAAAGTTATGCCTTCAAATAATGCAAAAAAAAAATGGGGAGGAAGTGGTAGAAGGGATGTGTTTGTTAGAAATATTCCTACATGGGATTTGGAAAAGTAGAAAGCACAGATATTTTCCTCTTTTTTCTCTAAATCTGCAGCCCTGCATGCTGAAAGTGACCTACATCACTCTCCATACAGTACATCAAATAACCCATTATTTAACAAATCAGTGAAGCACCTCTGCTAAATGAAAGGAACCTATAGCTTTAATCCCACTTCGATTAACTTTGTTCTTCTCAGAAAGCAGACCTTAATTTATATCAATTTGCAGTAATCTTTACAAGAAAATGCTGCTTCACTTACACATGCTGTTTGACAGCAAAATGAATTTCTCAGGCTTGTGGACACCCTATGATGGTTCCAATAAAAATTGCCCCTAGTAACAATGCCGAACACTTTCTGTCTGCTTAAATGATTTCTTTGGCTAGACAGATGATGAGGTTTAATGATGTATGTTGTGAATTCTCTCCACTAACAAATAGAAGTAACACTCTGATCAGTGGAAAGACCTCAAGGACATTTGATACAGACGTTGACAATTTCCTGTTCATCTCTGCAGACAGGCATTTTGTTACTGCATTCAGATACACAACTGCACATCTCTGCAAAGGATCAATTCAGTTAAATATTTCTGAAGGACAGAAAAATGCTCTGTTATTTTTACCAATGGGAAAAAATGTCTTTTACCGAGTCTTTCACGGTACTGTTTTAGAAGTTGGGAAGTCTAAATGGAATCAGTTAATTACATAATTGGGCTGTAGACTTAACTTAGGTGGCCCGATTTTGTTGAGTACCTACACTTCTCAAGTTTATCTGCAATTTATCAGGGTCTACAAGACAAGATTTTCAAAGGCAAGGCAGTCAAATATGTATCTTGTATTTATTTTATTAAAGTATTGTGGGACTTAGAAGCTGAAGCAAAAATAGCAACTTTGGTACAATTTGTGCATGTACTTACTTTTGCAGAGTCAAGGCTAAATCTGTAACAAGATCTGCCTGGATGACAAGGAGACACTGAAAAATCCTGTTAAATTATTCCCAAATCCCATAGCCATCTAAAGACCCGGAGTTCTGCTCAGTAACATGCATACTGAGTCCTGATGTGCCAAAGGCATCTGGTGACCAAACCCCAGCAGATCAGCCAGTTCATTTCTTTTGCACCTCAGCTGTTCTCACACTCAAGTAAGTTGATGTAAAACATTACATGCTGGAGCAGCTTTGGGAACACAACACCTGTAAAGCTGTTTGTTACCACCTGCACAATAGCCAATGGCTCCCTGGTAGCAAGTCAGAAGAGAAGCAAGATCCTGGTTTTCAAGATCCCATTCTAACCTGAAGCAGAGCCTGGCTCTGGATTGTAAATCCTTAGCCTTCAAGCTGTAAAATACACGTCTCTCTTCTCTGTACCCTTGAATAATTATATAAAAAATAATTAACAAATAAAACATCTGCACCAGAAAGGACTGGAACATCCTTACTCCAGAACAATCCTTGTCCAAGGACTGAGGAATTCCACATGAAAGGTCTAGGTTTGAAATGTTCTTTCAGACATATATATATATATATATCTTTTTTTTGCATTGTGTTACACTGTGAGCACAGGTATCATTAATGTGGCAGCAACAAATCCAAAGATATGGATTGGTATGTTTTGTTGGCCTTTGTTCAAAGGATAACAATCTGTACAAACACAAACAAGCTCTGTTGCCCTTCACTCTTCCCTCCCTCTGGGGTTAGCATTGTACTAAGAGTGAAGTCAGGCAGTTTACAGAGCTTTTTTGATTTTTTCAATGCACAGACATCTAAGCAAACGTTATCATTTTGCAGGAAAATTGTATTTACACGCAGCCTTTTACTTAAATGTGGTCAATTAATTATGAAGTGGGTGCCTGATTTCAGCTTGGATAAAATGTTGCTAGAGCAAAAATGGATATTGAGTCCTTTAAAAAAAATCCCTATTATTTCATATATAGCTCAAGAAGAGACATCTAATTGGATCTCTATCAGTTCAAGAAACAACACTTCCAATTGGTTTTTTAGACACTGGTTCATTAAATTTTCAGATAAATTTGTAAGAAAAATACTTAGGTATAGTGCTGAAGTGCTGATATTTTATCTAGGCTATTAATGACAACAGTACAGTCTGGCTTGGATGAGGCTCCAGATCCAGGTGGAAGTCCTTTTTCAAAGGGAAAACAAAGAAAAAGCAGCCAAGGAAACACAAGGAGAAGCAGGTAAGAGTTTTTGGCAGCACAGTTCTCGTGTGTGAAGCCCACTCTGGGGCTCAAGTGTGTTGGGAGTTAAAGGAGAGAAGCACCCAAGCAAATTCCAGCTTTCCTAAGGACAAAAGGGGGGGGTGAGGGGAGCACCATGTGTTTAAAATTAGAAACTCTTCTCAAAGCTGATGATTACAGTTAAATATAAATGAAGGAATCCAGCCCATGACTGTCAAACAGAAACAGCTCCCTAGCCCTAAGGGCCTTTCTTAAAACCATCTGAGTTCTAGCCTGTTCCAGGAAAGGTGATCAGTCACGCATCACACAGCCATACAGGGGAAAAAATACTTAATAAGAGTCTTCAGATATTTGACCCAAAAGATTTGATCTAATATTCTTTATATAATATAAAATTATCTTGCTTGACTTGATCTGAAGTCCCCGAGGAGCTATCGCATAGTCACAGCTACTGTGTTTAGTTAACTGCCCATTTTTTCCTCAAATGAACCTTGCTGAAGATGCTGCTCCTTTCAGCTGCAGAAAGGTCACTCCTGCCTTGGAAAACATGGATGAAATACACAAAAATCCTGATATCCTTTAGCTGCCTTTTATCATCTACCTCTTTTCCCTGCTCACTTGTTCCTTCTCTTCCCTTCTCTCACTCTTTCCCTTTTGGCTCATACTCATTTTGTGCACGGATGCCCAAGGAGGGGAAAAAAAAAAAAGCTTTCTCTCTTTTAACAAGTTAATGAAGAAATAATAGTCCAGGATGGAACTAGAGTGGAAACAGAGAGTATCTGACAGACACAAGCAGCCTGTAACTAATCAACTGCAAGGTAGAACTTCTGTCAACAACACTACTTTTATCCCATGGACAGTCATATGTTACATTACAACTACTATATATATATAATAATTATTACATAGTCATGTTACAGCACAGAAGAAAATCTGGGGGCTGCTCAAAAGACTATGGATATTAGAAATGAGGGTTCCTAAAGGAAGATTTAATGTCATGAAATAACAATAAAATCTCTGTTGTGCAGTTATTTACTTACAATAATTCTTACTTGGAGCGAGAAACTAAACAATGCCTTAAAAATACACCAGACACTTTATTAGTTCTGCCAGCTCTGCAAGCAAATTATATTTTGGGTTATTTTTATTTTTACCCCTGAAGACTAGACCCCTAAAGAAAGAGGGAAAGCATTTTATATGATGTACCATCAGGTTCTAAAAGAAACTAAAAGGGACTTTTTTATCTCTCAGATCTTTTGCAGTTACTATAATCTTAGGTCATCTCTAGTTATCTCTTTTTCAGGCAGAAGTGATTTATTTTTTTTTTAAGCCATCACTGACCCTTTAAAATTGCTGAAAGATTTCCATTTGTTTCCAGCTTTTAATGGCTTCCAAAAATTCCGTTTAAGCTGTCAAAGCCAATTCTCAGCCCAAAAGTAATTTCAACGAAAATCAGGAAGGTTTGGCATGACAAGCAGAGGGATTGGGAGGGCTGCAAACACATCATTAGCAGAGCCTTAGATGAAGTAACCCCAGCCCATTATCTGCATGGTGCTCTAGAAGAGCTACAGCTCCTCAACCCCTCAGCACCAGCCTGCCTGATAGGAGACTGATCTACAAACACACACACTGCATCCACCCTGGTTTCTTTCCTGAAAAAAACCCCCAAAAATAAAAAATATCAAAATCAACAGGAGACTGCAACTTGCTACTTTGCTTGCCTGCCAGGGGAAGAACTGATTTCACCCATCAGTGAAGATGGGAATGCAGGAAATGACAAATACAGTGGGAAAAGAAAGCAGGCAGTGAGTGAAATTCTACATCTGGACATGCTCAGTGATGATCTGCTAAGATTTTGGCAGAGTATAATGAAGAACCATCTTCTTTGTGACCTCGCTGCACATTTTCTCTGCCCAGCTTGGCAGGCACATCTGCTCCTGGAACAATTTGCATGAAGCAAATTTTAATTGAGTCACCAAAACACATAGCCATGGTCTGCAAAAAAACCAAACAGGCCAAGCAGGCTTTTGCATCTGACACAGAGAAAAATGGATGCCTGAGAAAATAATAATGGGTCCAGTAATATGAAAGTATTGCTTTGTTGTTTTACATAGTTCAAAATTCAGTCTCTTAGTCTGTTTCCAAATGATTCCTTTTGTTTCTTCTTCTATTGTAATATTTTTACCCTATTAACCTGCTCTTCCAAAGTGGACGAACCTTATCAATCTAGTTACTCAGAAAAACAACAGCATTAGCAAAAAAGTTGGAATTTCACCACAAATCCAACCAGTGAAATGGTAATTTCACCCCTAATTCAGGATGGTTACATTCTAAAAATATTTTTTTCTAAAACTAAATTCTAAAACAAGCAATAAAATGTCTATTTATCTTTCAAAATAGAAAATGGCAATACAAACTCAATTACATGAAAATAAATGTTCAGCTCACATTTTCTTCCAATCTAAATGCTGACAGGAAGGTTCTGCCACACTATCTCAAAGATATATGGATCAAAGAGAAAGGTTTTGACCCTAAACCAAAGTCCCAGTCCTGTAAGCTATTTTTAGTTGTATATATATGTGTTTGTGTGCATACACACAGAGACTACAGTGCCCATTATATGATATATATGATATGAAGTGAGTTTTCAGAGTGCTGTCAGTGATCAGCACCATCTCAACATGACAAACAGGTAGCCACAGACTGCTCGAGAGCAATTCACATCTGGTTTCCACGCTGGGGCTGCAGCATGTGGCCATTCTGTTGACAGGAAGACTTTCTGGGATGATCCAAAATCTCAGTCAGACTCAGTGTAGCAGCCACGTTGTGAAAACAACATTGCAACTGGCCCCGGTCCCGGGCTGAGCTCAGCCCAGCCCTGCCCCACAGCACAGCAAACACCAGGACCATTGTCACAGCCCCCTGAAGAGCTGCTTGAGAGAAACACCTCCAAGAAGCCCTGCTAAGCACACAGCAGGTAGTTCTGGATCTTCTCCAGGTGGAGATGGCAGAACATGGCTCATGCAGCCAGGGAAGCTGGGCAGCCTCAGCCAGCTGAGCTGTGCTTGACATCAAACGGTGCTCTGAAGCCTGGGCTGCTCCCACAGAGCCACCTGTCACGGGTCCATTACTGAGAACAGAGATCACCCACCAGAGGCCACTCCTCATTTTAAAGAAGTTTCCATCACCAATATTTTTAGAAAGCACCAGTAGAACAATTTCTTTAATAAAGAAAATCGTTTTCACTGTATGCACTGAATACATTTAAAAAAAAATCCCAAACACAATGGTGAAATGGGGCCTCATTTAACACTGCCATAGGAGTTCCAGGTTTATCAGAATACTGAAACAATCCTGAAATGCTTGAAAAATGGTTTTATGCTTTGTGTACTATATGCTCTCCAGGCATATCTGTAAAGATCTCTCTCAAATGTGGTTACACGCCTAGAAAAGAAGTACCCCTATTTTTCATTTTGTTTTATTGAAGTACCCTGACAAGTCACTGCAGATACTGCAATCTGAAGTATGGTTCTCCTGCAGGACTGGCTGCAGA
The DNA here is from genome assembly GCA_024611195.1 of Ceyx melanurus. Lineage (NCBI taxonomy): Eukaryota > Metazoa > Chordata > Aves > Coraciiformes > Alcedinidae > Ceyx > Ceyx melanurus. The sequence continues at coordinate 14,938 of JANHGL010001873.1, forward strand.
GCCATTAGGAGCAGGAAATTGAGTCAAGAAAGCATGCAGGTATACACAGTGTTTTCTAAATACAGAGATCAGGCCAAAAGCCAGCACACTGTAAAATGGGAAAGCATCCAAAAGAGAGCTTTATGCTGTTCTCAGGCATAAATATTTATCAACCAGTGCAAGAGAATGTGACATTCTTCCACGAGCAAAGAATTTGCTCAGAAAGCATTCCAGAAGAGACAGAGGGGAGAGAGAAAGAAGAGAAGGGGGACCAAAAAAAAACCCCAAATAGACACAAAAAACCTGTTTCCTTGATGATGTCAAGCTGGGTTAGAGCAAAGAGCCCCAACTAAGAAGCTGAACTAATCACTGTTACTTTTGTTGTCAGGGAGAATGAAGCCTTTTCCAGAACATCCACCACTTGCCAACCTCTGAGTGCAACACGGCCCAAAAATGGCAGGAGATCAGGATGCCACCTGAAAGCTGGAGATAATTTACAAGCTGATGCATGTGCTCAGTGAGAAGCAGCAGGCTGTGAGCATGCACCACCCTCATCACAGCATCACACACCTTTGCTAGCTTTCATTTGCTTTCCTCTAGGAGAAACACAATCAGCTTTGCTTAAGTTTCCTAATGAGTATAATAGACAATCAAGTGAAGCAGACTATTGCTTGGTGAAAGGGAGAGCTGTGTGCAGGCTATTAGATGTAAACTTGCTTAATTCTTTAATTATGTGCCTTTGATCAAAAGCAGATCACTTGGAAAGCCTTTTTTAAAAGCCAAGTAATGAGCACTCACCTTTGGTGTGCAGCATTGACTGTTAGGCCAACCTGATGGAACTCTGCCACCACTGATTGTGTGGCAAGCACACCACTCAAAATTGAGATAATAAATGTTACTTACAGCTATTAAAGCTTTTCTTTTTTGGAGACACAGGCCTGTAAGAGCTGTTCTGCACTTTTAGCTTTTCTTTCCATCTCTGTCAAGAATCCCAGGGAATTTTTAAAAGAGATAATTGAGGCCATTTATCTTTTCTCTTTTTTTTTTTTTTTTTTTTTCTGATTTGTCCTCAGCCCTTTTCTTTTCCTCATTAACCTCAAAAAATCTCTACTGAAGATCTCTTTCCTATTACTTCCAACATCTTATATTCTTCCTTACACTTGATCTTCTGACAACCCTTAATCTAGACACAATCCCTTCAAGCCTCCCCTACCTGGAACCTATTTAGCACATATGGCTATTACCTCCTCATAGCCTTCCTACCTGGGCCCTCACATCATTTTTCTTTGTTCAGACCTGGTGCCATTTTGTGAAAGGCACAAAAGAGTTGCAAACAAGGTTAATGGAAACAAGGTGAATGTCATTTCCTATTTAGGTTTCAGAATCACCCTACATTTTTGTCCTGGAAATGGTGTGCCAACTAGAAAAGTTTCAGGAACACCTGCTCCAACTTTTTACCTACTGAGCATAAACTACTTTTTATTCTCTTTGACTGCCCAAGGCTCCACCCTGTGGAGCTCTGATCCCAGCCTGAGGCACGGCATGGCAAGTAGGGTCTAGAAGGGAGTAAAATAAAGCTTTCCAAGCAGTAAAACTGGGAGTTACATTCAATTACCTAGATTTTTTGAATAAACAATTGGAACTATTTGTCAACCTATCTTAAGTAAATATCTACAAACATACATAGCCACGAGAGAGTAAATATTTATTATTAATTCTCCTTTGTACTGAGGTATTAGCAAACTTAAAACTGGTATCAGAGCCAAGAATAATTCATGCTGCCAACTTAAATCTAACTTCCTTGGGGGTAAAAACAGTAATAAAAGCAGCCAAGAGACTGAAATTAAGAAGATAAAGCACTTTTTTAGAAATGATCTGTGCACCATTTCTGCCACCTCCTTCACTTCTGGAATATGTGTAGGTACTGATCCATGATTTACTCTCCTGCAACTGTATCTTGTGAGAATATTAAGCACCACAACCTAAATTTCTTTTAATTGATCCCAAATGTAATATTTTCTAAAAATGAAAAAAAAAGAAAAAAAAAAGAAAAAGAAACAAACCAAACCACAACATTTCTCATCAAATACTTTGCTGTATTCAGTTTCATTCCAAGATGCATCTAAATACTCGTTCCCTACACAACTGCATGATTTGCCCCCAGAGTTCAGCTTTGCAGTCTGAGGTTTCTGTAAAAAAAAACACCTGTACATTGGACAGAAAGTTCCTGATCTGTCTTTTCAATACAACCAGAGTTTGTGCAGATTATTGTTTCTTAAAAATAAAAATACATTTAAAAAAAAAGAAAGCTTAACAGTCTTGTAGGAGGGCTTACCGAGACAAAAGAAATATGTCGAAACATGAAACAAAACAAATGTATATACATATACATACCATTCTGAAAGGCTGTTTAAACTCCATGTGTTCACATACTCAAAATTCTACTCTAGAATCTCTTCCAGCTCCCAGAAATAACACCCTGTATTGTTACACTTGCTATCTGCAGTTTCTTTATCAAACTTAATGACCTAATTCTCTCTATCCTTGTTAGGCCACTGTGAAGAGCTCCTGGAGCTCATGTGGGGCAGCCCCACACTGCTCCCAGCCCAGGGGGCTCATGTGGGGCGGGGGGAGGCAGCCCCACACTGCTGCCAGGGCTCATGTAAATCACCCCCACGGCCTGGGGAAGTTGAGAATGGCACCCAGGTATCTCAGGGGGATAAAGGGACAGAAAAACACTGATCGTTGTTCACTCACCACCGAAAAACTGCAGATCGGGGCTGATCCAGAGACACGGCGCTGGATCCACGGCTGCTGAGAACCTTCCTTTGCTCTCTCTCCCTCACTCACTGCCTCCATCTTTACTAGTAACTTTTCTTTTCCTCTGACTTTAGCCTCGTGTAAAACAATCTCCTACGCCACCAGCCCCTTTATTTGTTCGTTGTCTCATTGGAGATGAGAACTATTGGGAAGTTTTTGTTGTCAGAGCCGCTGCGGTGCCTCTGCCGCCCCGGGCCCTGCGGAGTAGCGACAGCCTGAGGGGGGGAAGGGCAGAGATTCACTTCCCGCCTTTTCCGCCCTCAGGAGGCACCGCTGGTCACCCCGCTCCCTCACACACCGTCTCACACACACAATTCCTACAGGATCATCAAGATTTACTCCCCTTTTACACTTAATAAAGTTTTGTTGAGTTGCATGAAGTGTTAATCTTGTTTTTGTTTGTTTTTTTTTTTTCAGACAGGTTTTTCAGCACCATTTCCAAGACCTGGTGTTTTCTGGCTGTGATGGCTGTTAGATAATTTACTTTAATGCCAACTCCCAGAAAAACAAACTGAGGTTTGAAGATGTTTCTAATATTCTAATTCAATTCCACGTCCTTCTCAGAATCACAAATTTGATCATTAAAAAGCAGCCCAAGTGCAGGCACTGACATTATGTTAAAGATTGCCAAGAGTGGCAATTATGACACACTGAGCAACTGTGTTCCAATGCCAATGAAAAAGATAATTACATTTCTTATCACTGCGAATTTATTGTATGCAAAAAGTCAAAGGCTTCAGGTTCACCTAATTTCTAATTGCTTCTAACTAGGAACTCTAGGAAACAGTTCCTGGTTTATCTAGTTTAAACTCATAACATTAGCACAGCTCTCCTGCCCCGTGTCTCTTTTGTCTCATCTATTTTCTTTATTTTAGTTTCCACTAAATGAAAAAGCACATTCCATTCCAGCTTGATCTGTACTCAAATACCTGTTTCAATTAATGACACACATGCTCATCTACTGAAGGCAACAGAAAGAGCTACTAATGTACATTAAAAGCCTGGATCCAGTACCAAAGGAAAGTTACACTCTATTTATTTTTTTTTTTTAATTTTTCTTCATTTTTAAAAAATAAAATGCAAAATACAGAATTTGTCAAGAGTCCTGAATAAGATGATAACTCAGAGAAAATGGATCTAATAGTAATCTAAGCACTTTTGATTATATAGCCCTCAAAGATAATGCACAATTGCAATTGTATTTAAAGCTTAAAGTATTAAACAGCAAGACTTTTTTTTCTGTTCTGCAAAGTGCCTAAAAATACTAATGTGAAGTTGCTGCTCAGAATCTAAGTAAACAAGAGTGTTGCTGCATTTTCTTGGGAGTCACCAATGTATGACAGAAATGGAATTTACCAGTTTTACAGCAGCAGTGCTACCCTGTGATGTTCTCACTTCGTGATGTACTCTGGTGATTTCTGCACTCTTCAGCCTCAGCACCAGGCTTCAGAAATGAAAACTTGGAAGAGCCTGATGTAATTCAGCTAGGAATTTCCTCCCACCACATTAACCTGCATGCGTAGGAAAAACTTCTCTCTCTAGACAAGGATTTCTAGCAAGAAGGTGCTAAATACCAGAAAGCATTGAGCACAACTCTGAAGTTCTCTTTGGAGGTCCTGATGGCTCTCCAGTGATGATAAAAGGTGTTTAAAGAGACTTAAGATGGAAGGAAAAGGAAAAGGAAAAGGAAAAGGAAAAGGAAAAGGAAAAGGAAAAGGAAAAGGAAAGTTGGTTTAATTCATTCCGTTCTTAGCAAGGTACTGTAGGAATGTGAAATATTATTAAACTGTCAGCTATTTTCCTACAAAATTAGACACCTTTGTCTCCCAAGTAAAAATAATTAGTATGACAAGAAGATTGTAGTATGACAAGAAGATTGAGAACTTTTAAGTGTAACATAAAAGCTTGTCAATTGACACCACATACTACAGAAATGTGGTTCAAAGACTGTAGTATGACAACAAAGAATTATTTTAGTTCACTTTCAGATGTATTCCAGTACTGTTATAAAAAAATAAAAAGAAAGTACAAGGGACAAAAACACCTCAGAGAAATATTTATCAGCTTGACAGTTAAAAATAACAAATTTCCACTGCTAGAGTTTAGATGGGTTATTATTGGAGTTAACTCTGGAGTTCTTCAGCAGACATTCAGAACTATTAAAATACAAGTTTCAAGGAACTGCACCCAGAGAGGTGAACTATCAGAATTACAGCAGAATATTAAGGAGCTAGCTGATACCTCTAAAAGCAGGCTTTTCTCTCATGGGCATTCTTCAAGCAGTGTACCAATGTGTTACACTAATAAAGTACTAGGAGAAAGGCAGCACCCTGGGAATAAGCAGAAAGTTGCCAAAGATGATGAAGGGCAGATTCTGACAAGGAGTTTTTCGGTCAGACTGAGCTCCTGAAACAGCAAGTGTGTCTGAAGAAGGCAGGTTAGGAGCCCAAGAGTGGTGACAGGAATGCAGAATCCAGGCAGGCAGAGCACCATGTGTTCTCTTAAACCACCTCACCTCAGGCAGGAGCCACAGCAGCAACTCACCTGCCTGCCACCTTTCTGACCCTTCTGTGTGCTCACAGTCTGGCCACAGCAGCTCTCTAGCAGTGAACTGCACCAGGTACTGAGGGACAAACCAGGGTGTGAATCAGTAGTTGAAATTCCTCTCACCACATCCCTTACCTTCAAGGGAGCAAAGCCCAGATGTTACCTTTAACACAAATGTATTGCCACCGAACCTCAGCCACTGTTTGGTTCTGCAGCTCCCATAGCAACTGCTATTAAGTGCTAATAACATCATTAGGAGAAAGGGAAGAACTGCTGGAATGACTAAATAGTCATAGGAGTGTTTTCCACCAACCCTGCTAAGGTGCATCTCTTTCTAGGAAACACTGTGGAGGTGCCAAAGGAAAAGGGAATGAAGTCCATCAAATAATGCTCAGTGGAATAAACCACTATCTCCCATCTGCTGTGAGGCAGCAGGGGGCACAGAGCAGAGTGAAGAGCGTAGATCAACTCAGAGATAAGAGAACTGAGTGACTTGCAACCCGAGTGATACTATCTCCAAGCCAAAGAGATGGGATTCCAGTAGAAAACCTTCAAGCTGGGATTTGTGATTGTACTGAACAGGAAGAACCAGAGACAGCACAAGGAAAATCATAATACAGGTTGCAAAGCACAATTCAAGGCTGCAATTCAGCAGAGGTCTGCGGATCCCACACAGCACGAGAGCAAAACTCAGCTCCTGAATGACAATGACTGACTGAATCCCAGCCCCGGGATTGCAGTGCATTCAGGATGCAGCATCAAGCAGCAGAACAAGGGTCTGAAATCTGTTTCTGACAGTCTGCAGGTGAGAAATGTCAAAAAGCCAAAATGGCAGGAGCTACCACTGGTGAATTTTAAACAGATAATTAAACGAAAGAAAGACTCCTGTACACAGACAGGAGATTTAAAAGGTTAATGAAGGTATAATAAAGATGGAGATCTGACTGTGAATGCAATAGTGACTTGAAAAAACAAATGTTAATGATGGACAGAAAAGAAAGCTGATTAAAATCGTGTCTGTTGAACTCTCACCTTCCCACTTCCAATGCACTTTTTCAGGTCGTTTATTACACACGTGCACATACATAAAATAGAAATATGTATAAAAAGGGTGTCTAAATACAGAGAGACATATCTATAGATATTTTTTCACCACAGAAGATCACTTGGCTGAAAAGCCAGTCAGAATATAGATATTTTTGAGAGTAATGTGAGATCTCAAGCCGTGACCACCTCCCATGACCCATTCTGAATTCAGCCAGGCCACTAAGGGAGCACAGGCATGTTTCTCAAAAAGCTAACTAACAGATTTCAACTTGAAACTTTCAACTGTGGTTCTCCATAGTAAGATTTACAAAAGTATGACACTATTTGAGGTAACATGATAGGTTTTAGGAAGAGTATCTTGGGGCAAACATGGTTGTAGGCAATACTTTTCACTCTTGAATAAACAATGCAACAGATTTTGACAGTGTCAGGTTATCCCTGAGTTTCTTTTCCCATAAAGGTATTTCTGTGCTAAAGCACAGCCTGCCTCCTAGCCAGGGAATAGCTCAAAAGATCCCCAAAGTCTCTTCACTGTCTGTTTAAATCTCTCAAAACTTACAGTGGGCTTAACACCTACTAGAAATGATCCAAAATGATGTAAACTAGATTAATTACAAACATGTAATTCATCTCGATTAATTACAGACATGTAAAATGAGGACAAAAATGCAGATATATTTGGTAGTTTCTGTTCTCCCTCAGGCCACATCTTAGCAAGTAAGCTTTGATAGCATGAAAGCTCTTCTGAATCTTATTATCACAGTGTCTTCTTGCAGACCCTGATAGAACAAGTATTTATACTCCCTACAGGTGTAATACTGTTCCTAACCAATGTAAAGAGTAGTTGCTTCAATCTATCTTTCAGTACAAAATAACCACAGCCATATTCCTGGAAAGAGAAGTAAGAAAAAAAAATATTTTTACTGAGAAAATAGCCAAAGCTCAGGGTTTATCTGAAAGATCCTCTAGCTCCAAATTCAAATGGCATTATCTCAGGGGACCTGAAATTCCTAAACCAGAGGATGAATTTTATAAAGCTTTTCATCAACACAAAGATAGATGTTCAGCTCAATCTGCCTGAATTAATGCACTGGGAGCAAAAGCTGAAATGTGTGCGTTCACAGAAAAGTGCATTTAAGTCTTTTTTGCATATCCATCTCCTTTCTAAGAGTATTTCTTTCCTGAGTTGGACTCCAAAATAGGTTAGAAAGGACTCAGCATCAGAACCAACTCAAACCAGCACTAGCAATGGCTCCTTTTTCTACCCATGCCTCTTCTCCAAGAAAGCAGGAGAAAACCTACAAGTGGTCCTAAGCTCTGAATATTTTGCACGTAGGAGGAATTGGGGATGTTAGCAGGTTAGCATATCTAGCAGAGAGCAGAGTGTCCTCAATAAATTTCAGCTGTGGCAAGCAGGTTCTCACTGATTTCATAATTGCTGACAGTTGTCAGTTGGCTGCAACCAAGCTACGAGATGATTGGAGTTGAAAGTGAGTGAAGAAACTGCTTAAAAAGGGAAAGAGAGGAGAGCTCTGTCACCAAACATGAACCAAATCCATGAAAAAGCAGGATCCCAACACTGGTGAAGGAAATTACAAGAACTGAATAGATTCCCCACGACCAGTTTTGGACCCAGTTTTCACCTGTGTCACTCAGAACAGGGGTAATTTAACAGTGCCAATGTCTTTTAAATATTTTGGGACAAACAGCAGCTGAAAGCTGCTCTATCAATAGCACGACCTTGTCAGAAGAATATCCAGGGAATTGAGGGGGATCAGAATACAGGAATAATGAGGCCACTATGACTTCTCTGCCTGTGTCACACAGAAATTGCTCTGGAATGCCCAACACCACCACTCAAGAAGTAGATTTGGACAATTCCCAGCAGGTAGTTTCAGATGAGAATCAAGTAGACAATCTCTTAGACAATCTCAGTGTCACCCTGCCTACCAGAAAAGAAATCAGAGGGCTCAATCCACTGCAAAAGCTGCCTACACCTCAGCAGAAAGTGGGCAGAGCTGGATGCCCAATTAGAGAACCAAGGCTGGCCTCCTCAAACTAATTTTTAGCTCTTTCCAACCCCTGTGGGACCTTTGCTTTGCTGCCTTTTATTCTATTTTCATGGGAATTTCTATGACAATGTACAATTAAAGGAGATAAGTGGCACTGAAGAATTTGTTTCTCCCCATTTTCACGTGATTAATTCCAGATGTGGCTTTTATTTAAAGGAAGTAATTCAGAACCATTCCACCTGAAATTTAAACTGAAAATTTGAAATTTAAATTGAATTGCAAAGGGAAACCCAGCCTTTATGGTCATTATATTGGTGTCAAGCAGAGGGTGTGGAGTGTAATATTACAGGTACCTACCTCCAAGTAGGTTTTCCCTGTGCAGATGGTGGCAGAGGGAGGTGTCCCTGAGCACAGAGCAGCTGGTGAGGGTGGCAGCACCCTCGTGTGCAGCCAGGCAAGAGCAGAGCCCAGGACCTGAAACCACAACTGTGAAATTGCTTTGATCTGTAGACAAATGTCAGCTCTGTGCCCTATTAAAGTTGCAATTGTTTTAAAAGGACATATCAGTGAGCCTTGAAATGTTGAATAAATGTTAATTGGAAGTCAAAGAAAATATCATGAGTAAAATAGAATATACAAAGGAAAAGCACTTTTAATCTGCAACACAGCAACAGCTGGATCCAAGGAAGGAAAACGCTGCCAAATAATCAGGTTCCATCTCAACAAAAGACAAGACAGATACTGGAAGATACTTGAGTTTTAATGAGCATAATCCTGATTTTTTTTTTCAAGGAACTACCACGGAGATATATTACTTTTCAAGATTTAATTGCACGATTACATTGATTGTTGAGCCACTTATTAGCTATGCTACGTATGCTTAGCAGTGTAAATTTGCATGGGATTTATGATTGCTATACCATAGCACACCCATGTACAGCATTAAGGATTTGTATAATTGGATTAGAACGAGGAAATAACAATTTGTAATGTTCTACCTTTTTATTATTCATCCAAAACTAAGGATTATGAATGATTTTTTTTTTTAAGTGCTTCAGTCATTTTTCTTTGGTGCATTTGTACAGTTTGACAGCAGCAATTTAAAAATGAAGACAGGAGAGGGATTTGATTTTTATTTTTAATTATGGAAATGCAATCTTCTTCACATCTACTTTCCAAATGATGACTGGAGGCTATTTGCTTAAGTGAATGGTGAACAGTATGAGTGAATAATCACACTTACTGCAGGTACTCTACAACTTAGGAAATTATACTAAAAGGCTGCTAGGTAGAATACTAAAGGGAAAACCCATCAGAACATTGTATTCTGCTGCATATGCTGCTGATGAGTAAAAATAGCATTTAGTTGGAATGCTGCAATCACACCCTGTTGAGGGATAGCTAAATGCAAAGCCTGCTAATAAATCTGTGTTTTGGCAAAATATTCTCCAGTATTTTCACCCTAAAAAGCCTGGTTTCATATGAATCTGGGAGAAATTTCTCATTGGCACGGGCTGAGCAACTATTTGATTTGAAGCTTTTGTCTTTTTTTCCAGTTAAAAGAGTGCCCCAATTTCCAGCTCTGCTAATGTGACACTTTGGTTGTATGTTACTGTATTTTCCCCCCTCACTCCTGGAGAGGAAAAGATCTGATCAGCCACTTCTGAATGTGTTCACCACAACAACAAAGGGCCTCTTACTATTCATTTGTCTCCAGTATACCAGTGCAGCTGGAGAATCAGCCATGGGAAAGAATAAAATACCTATTAAATTGTAATTCTTGCCTCACTACCTCTACAGCCCTAATTCCCATGCTCTGCAAAAAGCTTCAGTTTTAGCCTTGAAATGCAACCACCCAACTGCAACCCAGTCAGTCAATCAATGTCATGGAGGCAGAATCAGCAACCTTAACTAAGTACTCCATTTATTTTTCAGTGCTAGAGAAAAAGAAAGAAAGAAAAAACCTCAATAAAATCCACCTTTTCAGATCCTTTTCCATTCTTCTCACCTTGCTAGGCCTTACTTGAGTGATGAAAAGTTTTCATGTTTTATTATAGCAAATGTTTTGTGGTCTGAAGTGTTGATGACAACAATAAGCCTCTACGTATTGCATATGAAAAAGAAGATAATAAAATCAAACAGTGGAAAAACACAGAGAAACAGGATTTCTTAGTGATATAAGTTTAAAGAAATATGAAATTATCTCTCACTGAGTCTACCGATAAACTGCAATAATTAGTAATAATGTCATAATAATTA
>JANHGL010001874.1:0-21704 GCA_024611195.1 Ceyx melanurus
TGGTCCGCTGCAGTGACCTTGTTGTGTTGTAAACAGAAGTGTTGGCTACGGTGTGGTTCGCCTGGGCGTGGGTGTTGGGGTCGGCCTCTCTACCTTGTCACGCCTTCTGTTTTACTTCGACCCTTGAACATGAGGAGCTGCAGCCCGGGGTGGGAAAGGGACAGGGTGACCTGCTGCTTGGGCATGTGTGGGGAAGAGGAACAGAGGAATAAAGGAGGAAGGAGAGGAAGGCAGGAGAGATGACGGATGGAGGAAGAAGGGAGGGAAACAGGAAGGAGAGAAGAGGGAAGGAGGGAGGAGGTCAGGTACAGCAGAGAGGTGTAACCAGGGCAGACAGCCCTCTGGAAAGGCGAACCCTACGCCCCGGCACCTGCCCCCTCCACCACAAATCTCCCCACCCATCCCCTGCCAGCAGCGCCTGCGCCCTGCGGGGTTTGGCCCTGGGCGGCCGCCGTCCGTTCCGGAAGCTCGAGGCTCTTCCGGGCGGCGGCAGCGCGATGGCTCCGGACCCCTGGTGAGCGCCGGCTCCCCCGGGCTGGGCGCGCTGCCACCGCTTCGAAGCCGGGGTTCCGGGCCCGTCCCAGGGCCGGCGGTAGCGCGGGGACGCGGGGCTGGGGCGGCGGCCTCCGCGGAGCAGGGCAGCGGGGCTGGGGCCGGGGCCGGGGCCGGCTCCGCGGGGCAGGGCGGAGGGACGGGACCCTTTCCTTACGGGTGGGTTTTTTTCCCCCCTAAAAAACCCTCTTTTTGGGTTAACCTAGAACGTGGCTGTTGCCGCGGCGGTGGCTTTTCCACCCGCAGCGGTGGAGCACACGGAGGTTCTCCGGCAAGCGAAGCCGGGCCGCGGTGTGAGGGCCGCGGGCCGCCGAGGCTCAGGGGCTGCTCTCTCCCCCCGCAGGCTGGCTCGCTACGATGCCGCTTGTCAGATCGCCCAGGAGATCGCGGAGAAAATCCACGAGCGTAACCGGTACCAGAGGAACGGGGAGAGCTCGGCCAAGGTACCCCTCAGACAAGGAGGGGGGTGGCGGGGGGGCGGGCGGTCACCGTTTTTACAGCTGGATTTTGCTTTTCACCCTTCTAAATCCTCGCGGGGCGGTAAAGTGGCAGGTGTAGGAAGCGGTGAGTGCTGGATTTCCCCGCTGTGTCGCTGCACAGGGAGGTGGGAGCTGCCGAGGGGCACGGGAGGAGCTCTGCGGGTCACATCCCAACCCCCCCCGGGCACTGCCGGGGCTGTTCTCAGAGCCCCGGGGCCTGAGCCCTGTTGGGATGCATGTCAGCATCTCTGTACCCTTCTCTCTCTACATCTACACTCAGTATTTTGTTTTTCTTCACAAGCCTGCCTTTGTTTTCTTTTGCAGTGGCTGGAAATCAAGGGAAATAGGATTTTTTTAGCTTTTTTTCTTGTGAGAAAACTCGCTTTTTTTACCAGTGAGAAGCAGAAATTAGAGCTTACCCAGGAATATTGTGTGTTCACCATTTCACGCTCGCTGTTTCAAAAATAGAATAAAATCAGGAGCTTCTCAGGAGGCTGCTTTGTTTAGGACTAAGAGGTTAATCCTTCAGGAAGCTGATGCCCCCGAGGGATCCTGTCTTTAGCTTCTCCCTTGATTGCAACCGGTGGGAGCCCTGGAGTGAGTCTTCTGTAATAATTTGCATCATTAGACCCCTCCTGATTTATTTTGGAGACCCTGCCCCTCTGGTTGTATGTGCTGGGCCATCCCTGGGCCCTGGCTGCTGGTCTCTTGGCTGGTAGCTCATCAAAGGAACTGTCAGTTTTGCAGTGTTGCCTTTGAAGGAAGCTGTAACTGGGGCTTTTAATGAGGGACTCCCTTCTGGGGTGAATGGAAAACAGGTTTCAGAAGACTCCAAGAAGTGGGATTTAACAGAAATAGTTTCTCTTAGCTGTAGAATTGAAAAGATTGTTTAGGGAGGGTGTTAAACTCTCTGCTTTGGGGATAATGAGGTGCTAGGAATGGTGCAGATACACTCAAGCAATAGACAGCTAATAAAAGGATTGCTGCTTAATCCCTCTGTATTTATAGAGGACAAAGTTCTCACTGCAGTCTGACATGCTCCCAAAAACCCCAACAAATGGTTGTGTTTGTGTCATTTGAAGCCTTTCTGCTGCTGTGACTCTCCTGGGTTGTGTTCTGTGGAAACATTACACGGTCAACTTCTTCATAAAATCATTTTTTCCATGCCCTGTGTTTTCCCTTTCATCCATGAACAGTTAAGGATGAATATTTGGCAGTGTTTGATTGCACTATAAACAAGTTTCCAACAATGAGAGAGTTGTTTTCATAACAGAAATGCAGGTTGAGAAACCCATGGCTGAGCAGGCAGATACTGGGTGACTCCTGGATGCTTGAGCAGAGGAAAAACTCTTTGTACAGTGTTTGCCTGGTAGGGAGAATGTAAACAACTTTTTATAGTATTTTTGCCACTAGGGTGCCTTAAAAAAACCACCCCAACAAAGCAGGCTTATTGCTGAGCAAAAAATAGAGCAGAAAATTGAAAATGGAAGGGCAAGCAACAAAACCCCTGCAGGGGAAGATCTCAGGGCAGCACTTCAGTCTGAACTCTGCTCCAGGGAGCTGATCTGAAAACTTCCCTTGGCTTGTTGGTTTCTTTTTGTTACCACCTTTCCTTTTTTTTTTTTTTTTTTTTTTCTGCTACCTTTTATTTCCTGCTGATCTCTTTTTTTTCTCTTTCTTTCTTTCTGGTCTCTTTTTTTTCTCTTTCTTTCTTTCTGGTCTCTTTTTTTTCTCTTTCTTTTCTTTCTTTCTGGTCTCTTTTTTTTTTTTTTTTTTTCTGGCAGAGATGATGGGGGATTTTGGCTCGGGGGGGGCGGGCCTCAGCTGAGGGTCCATCTGTCTTCAGTTGTCTTTGGCCATGTTGGAGAACAAGTCAGGGAGATTGAAGCTCCTGATGGGATCAGGGGGATCTGCTGCTCTGCCCCTGTGCAGTTGCAGTTTAGCCATGGGCAGGATCTCTGTGGCACAGTCACTGCTCACTGAGGAGCTGTTGCCTCCTCTGCAGGAGCACAGGAGGGAAGGTCAGAGCAAATGTAACCCTGTAAATGGGAAACATATCCAGTCTTCATGAGCATGACTTGCATAGCTAATGACAGTGGTTTTCCTAGTGTCTTCTATATAATGGGAATGAAATGGGTATTTGAGGAGGAAAAACCCAGAGAATAATGTCAGCCTGACTTGGGGAGGGCTGGGGAGGGCAGAGGAGAACTCCTGCAAGCCTTAGGGAAGGGGAATGGAAGAAATCTGAATTTCTTTGAGATCTTTAGTCTGGAGGAGGAAATCTGAGTTTCTTTTAGCCTGTAGTCCAGAGGAATTCTGAACCTGTAGCAACCTTCCCATGTAATAGGGGAAGAAACCCAGTGGCAAATGAAGCTGATACCTCTGTTTATATTAAAGAACAGAGGAAAGAACTGGAAAACTCCCTGGAAAATCTGAAAATGTGTTGAAATGTTTTGCCCAGATAAAGGAATGTGTTTATAAAGACTTGAAAGCAAGCTCCTCATAGTAAATAGTGTTAACACACTGGAATTGGTTGCAAAACCAGTACCATTTCTCTCCTTTTGTAAGCAGTCCAGACCAGTTCCCTGCCTCACCCCACCATGGCTCTGGGTTTACACCAGAGTCCCTTGTGTCACGAGAACTGCAATGATCAATGTGTTGTCACCTGCCTGCTGTAAGATTAGAGGTGTGTTTCATGCTAATACAACTGCCACCAAAACAATCTCTTTCTTCCCCTTCAGCTCAACGTGGGTATCAGATCCTCGCTGCAGAACCTCCGGGAGAAGATGGATCAGCTGAAGGACTCCCTGCTGAGGGCTGTGTCCACTCACCAGATGTATCCCTGGAAACACCAACACACTGCCCTTTCTGTCTTGTGGGAGAGGGGGGAAGCAGGCTGGAGTTGCTCTTCCACACACTGTGGGGGGGGTTTCCTCACTGCAGTTCTTGTGACTAGAACTTTGTACAGGCTGCTGTTGCTGTGTCCTTTGCAGCTGGAGCATGGGAAGGGCTGGGAGCCTGGGGGGTTCTGGTGTGGTTGGCCTGGGGTGGTCTCTGTTGTGTCCAAGAGGGTCTGACTAATGTCAGAGCTGCCACTGTCCTTCCCATGCCATCCCTGCACGATGCTGCTGGTGGAGAGGCTGGGTGCTGAGCTGGTACTCTTTGTCTCCCAGGGAACTCACTGGGCAGTTTTCTCCTGGCTCACAAACAGGAGGATGGAGCCTCAGTCAGAGTGTGGGTGAGGATATGGTAGTGTTGGGGCTTGGTCTGGCTCAAGGAGCAGTGGTGCTGCATCTTGAGTGATGTCCAAAGGCTTTAAAATACACCTCAGAAACTACAGTTTTTCTTCTAGGACTGTTACCTTGTGGCCTGGCTTGGATCTGTTGTTCCTTCCGTGTGCTGGGATAGTCAGGCTTAAGGAGTCAAGTACATTAATCTCCCTAAAGTCAGCCAGGAGCAATGTGATTTGATGAATGACTGTTTAATTTCAAGCTTGCAATAGCAGAAATCCCTCCTGAGCACAGACCAGGGGTAAAACTTCTCTGTCCAGTGAGGTCTTGAGAGCAGCTGAACACTGCTGCTGTGGCAGAAAACACAAATCAGTTCAACTGTTGTGTAACCTACTGAGCAGTGCTGGGGAGAGTGTTGGTAGCCCTTCAAAATGTCACTGAGATGAATAAAAAAAAAGCAAGCACGTGTCTCCTGTTGAAGCTGCGGCACTTGAGGGCATCTTGTGTTTCAGAGCTGCTGCATGAATTGTTTGGCTGCTGCATCAGTGGCTGTAGGCAAATGGAAACAGATGCTCTAAGGAAATTCTTGGTTCTCTGACCACTTGGCTGGCAGCTACTCACTTGGTCTGTGTTCTGAGCCTCCAGGGAAATAACATGTGAAGTACCTTGCAGATGTTAAAAGCTGTTCTCTGTTTGGGCCTGCCCCAGTTAGATCATAATGGTGGAAGCTGGAGCTCTTGTGAGAAGGCTTGTCCTCCCCTGAGTGCAGTGCTGCTGGGTACTGTCAGTGCTGGAGAGATCAACTGCAAGGGCTTCTCAGCAGTAAATGAAAGAGGAATTACATTGGGTTTTTGAGGAGAAAATGCTTAATACTTAGGATGAATTGGCAGTAAAGAGACTTCCAGTTCTGCTGTTACTTGGGGGTAATGACCTGAAGATCACTCTGTGTGAAACATTTTCTGTGAGATCTGTAGACTCAGAAACACACTTAGGGTAACAGCAGGTTTCATTCAGAAAAAATGTGACCTATCCTCCTCTTAGATGTTACAGCCTTTCCTGGAGTTAAAATAGTCCCTCTGGTTCCTTTTGATTTATTTTAAGAATGTATAACAGGTATTTTCTGTACTAAAGAAATTTTTCAGTGTTTTCAAGTTTGGTCCTTAACCAAGAGCCACCAGCACCCAGCTGGAGGGAGACAGGAGGCAGAACCTAGTGGATGAACTCCTCACACGACAGAAACAACTTCAGGCCTCTTATGAGAATGAAGGCAGAGAACCAGATGTGATCAGGTAGGGCACTGTCACCTCAGCTGATCCAGCTGGTGTGTGCTTTGTGACTGGAGAGAATGTTAAAGGCACCCACTGAACTCATTGACCTCTCTTCTATCCAACTGCAACTTCAGTAGCTTAGAAAAAAGGAGGTGGTTTTAGTGCTAGGGTTGTATCTCTGCTGTATCTCTGTGTTGTCCTCTGCAGAGCTGGAGAGGACAAGGGAATGGGGAGTTGCCTGGGTGAGGTGGTAGCTGAGCAAGGGACCTAGTGGAGTCAGTCAGAGTTGGGCTGGTGGCTGCCACCATACAACCTCTCTGTGGGTTGTTGGAAAGGAGACTGTCAGATGGGGCTTCAGACAGTCCCCAGGGGCTGTGCAGCAGTCAGCAGGGGCCTGCAAATGGAATGGATTTCAATTTCCATTCTGGTGTGTCCTTCACAGCTGGGAAAAACAGTTATGGTCAACAGCCTGCAAGTTGTGCTCTCCTCAGCACAGAATCCCAGCACGTGGGGACTGGAAGGGACCTTTGGAGATCACCTGGTGCCACCCCCCTGCTCCAGCAGGGTCACCCAGAGCAGGGGGCTCAGGATCACAGTGTCCAGGCAGATTTGGAATCTCTCCAGAGAAGGAGACTCCACAGCCTCTCTGGGCAGCCTGGGCAGAGAGTTTTTCCTCAGTGTTGAGGTGGAATCTCCTGGGTTCCAGTTTGTGCCCATTGCCCCTTGTCCTGTCACTGGCACCACCGACAGAGTCTGGCCCCATCCTCTTGCCCCCCATGGGCCCTTTAGCTATTGATCAGATCCCCTCTCAGTCTTGTCTTCTCCAGCTAAACAGCCCCAGGGCTCTCAGCTTTTCCTCAGCACAGAGATGCTTCAGTCCCCTCAGCATCTTTGTAGCCTCCGCTGGACTCTCCAGTAGTTCCCAGTCCCTTTTGAACTGGACCCAATGCTGCAGAGGCAGTCCTCAGATCTGTTCTCTGTATATGACATAAAAAGACACTTGTGACTGCAGGTGTTGCAGTCCTGTGATCTCAGTGTGCAGTGGAATAAGGAAGGGTGGGTTGTTTCCAATGCTTTGTTAATGGCTTTCTGGATTGTATCTGTTTCCAGTTGCAGTCAGCACCAGCTTTCCCTTTGGAGTTGCTCTCAGGAGTACTTGCTGCCCTTGGGGATTTCTTTTTTTGGTAGCTTCAGTTTCCGCAAGCAGGTGTGTCTTGCTGAGGAGCTCTTTGCAGCTGCTTTTACATCTCACTGAAGTGCCAAGTTCAAAACACTTGCTGAGCAGCAGAATTGAGAGATTCCTGTGAATTTATCACACTTATCCTTCTTTTTCCCCTTCAAATAGCACAACCCATCCATGCTTCTTTCCTGTTTGTCCTCTTTCTCCCTGTGACATCCCCACTGGTTGTGAGAGATTGTCCTGGGGTCAGCTTAGACCTCTGTGTGTGCTGCAGATGCTCTGAAGGCTCTACTAACAATTGTCCCTTGGCCTGTCACAGGGCAGCAGTGCAAAGAGGCTGTCCCTGCCTTCCTGACACCCAGCCCTCCTGTTTATAGACATCAGTAGATCCCCCCTGTCTCCTCTCCAGACTAAACAGCCCCAGGGCTCTCAGCCTTTCCTCAAAAGACACATGTTCCAGTCCCTTCATCATCTTCACAGCTTCTGCTGGACTCTCTCCAGTAGATCCCTGTCCCTCTTGAACTGGGAGCCCAGAACTGGATGCAGTATTCCAGGTGAGGTCTCACTAGGGCAGAGGAGGAGCAGAACCTCCCTCCAGGTTGGTACCAGTTGGGTGCCAGGGTGAGTATTGTGTCCTACCAGAACTCTTCAAAATCAGGAGTTTGTTTCTTTTCTAGCTTTTGTATCTTGGAGCAGGTTTCAGGGACACTCAAAGTTTAACTGATAACTTTCCATGTTCCTGTTTGTGAGGGAGAGATTTGTTTGATGGGAGAGAGCTCTTGAGTGTCACCTGCTCTGGGCAGATCTTCTGAAGCCCTGGCAGGGCAGTGTTGGTGCCTTACAGCTGTGAAGGTGGCAGTTTGGGGATGCAGCCTAGAGCTTTCCTGGCATGAAGGTGTTGAGGCAGACTGGAGGAAAATATCAAAATCCCATCCTAATTTCCAGCTCTGTTAGAAATGATCAGGGAAACCAGTATTTTCTAGCACAAGATAACATCAGAGACAATATTTACTTGGCGGTGTTGCAAGGCTTGAGGTTTTATAGATCTCTTTTGACTTCTTTAATCAAAAATGGATACAACTATGCCAGCTATTCTCTGCCTAGTGAATTCACACCCTGTCCACATTCTCCCTTGTAGGTCTTGTGTTCTGTGGCACAAGCAGAACCTGAATTTTGTGCCAGTCAGTCCAGCCTCTGGCACAAGAGGGGCTGTTGGGAAGGAGCATGTCTCCTCTGCTGCTGTGCTGCACCCACAGCAGGGACAGACAGAGGACAGCAGCTTCTTGTGGGGTTAAGCTGCTCTTTACAGCACTGGGTTTCTCTCAGCTGGTGGCAGAGCTCTGGAACAAGCCCACTTTGGGTTTCAGTGGGTGGCCAAGGCCCCTCTTCAGTGTGTCTGGAAGCTGAGAGTTTGCTTTTTCCCACTGCATTAGAAAAATCAGCACACGTTGTTTGATGAAGTTCTAGCAGTGACACTTTTCTCTGGTTTTGTGTTGGCTTTTCTAATCCATCCCTGATGTGACAGCACACATTTTCTGCAGTCTTTTTCTTTCCAGCAGTCATTCCTTTCATTAACCTTCTTGCACCACTGATCACATATTTATTGTCCCCGTGGCCTGGAACTCGGAGGGTTTCACCAGAATTAATCTTCGTTTATATTTGGTCACCATTCAGTGAGTTTTACAGCCTTTGAAAACTGCTGTAAAGCTATTTCTGGTGGCAAAGTACAGTGGCTTTAATGCTCTTAGTATTTATCCTAAGTGACAACCTGGGCCAGCACCCAGGGCAGGACGCTCCATTGCTCCGGCCGAGCGGTCGCTTCCCTTCCGCCGTTGTCGGCCTTAATTAAGATGCAACTGGAATTTTCCAGGGGAAAGGTTGTGCTGTTGATGTGACTCTGCTCCAGCAAAGGTCAGTTCCGTTTCCTTTCATTGCTTTTTCAATTATCTTCCCCCCTCTTTTCTCCTTGGAAGGAGATCTGTGGGTAGAGCAGAGGTGTTACTGGGGGGGTGTGTGTGTGGAATCCTGGGGATTTCACACCGTTGGAAAGGGAGAAGTGAGGAAAGCAACCAGAAATGTTGGTTTGCTGGAGGCCATGTGGTGAACTTCCACGAGTCTTGGTGGAGATAAAAGGATTTGGGATGTTCTCCCTCTTGTCTGACCAGGTAGTCAGTATGTAGAAATCAGTGGTCATGGACATTTAATACAGAAATGAACAGGCATTCCTTGATTTCTCTTGGAATTTCTCAAAAATACAGTTTTTGACAGCTGTGGGACACAAAGCACCATAAGCAATAGCCACCCTAGATAAGTTTTAGAAGACTTCAATTTTTATTTCTTTATTATCTTTAATATTTGTTACCATTTTTTTTTCTGTTTAAATCCTTCTCTGACAGCTGTGAGGTATTTTATTTGTCATCCAGGTGGGTGCCCACTGCCTGACTTTGAGAAACCATTGGGTGGTTAAATGTTCTTCTGAACCTGGCTCATCTTTATGGAGGAACAAATGCTCTTGGGGGAAAAAAAGATGAAAAATAGCTGTTTAGGTGCTTTAAAACTCATCCTGATTTCCTTCCTCCTCCTTGCCAGTAAGTGTTGGAAGCCCTCCTGACTGCAGCAATGTCTTTAGCCTTGTGTCTGGGATGTGATTGAAAGAGTGGAAGAAGAAATGTATTGTTCCTCCAGAAGCCCATGCTTGAGAATGTCTGAGTCATAAGATCAGATCTAGGGGCTGGGGCAGGATTTTCCAGGATTGATGTGTCTTTGAGGTGGAGTCCCAATCCCTGGAAGGGCTTCAGAGCCATGGAGATGTGGTGCTGAGGGAGGTGGGTTAGTGGTGCCCTGGCAGTGCTGGGTGAGTGGTTGGACTTGATGATCCTTTTGAAGAGGGTAGATTTAGACTGGAAAGAAGAATGAAATTTGTCACTCTGAGGGTGCTGAGCCACTGGAACAGGTTGCCCAGGGAAGCTGTGGATGCTCCATTGTTGGATTTGTTCAAATTCAGGTTGGACAGGACCTTAAGCAACCTGTTCTAGTGGGAGGTGTCCCTGCCTATGGCAAGGGGGTTGGAACTACATGGTCTTTAAGGTCCCTTCCAATCAAAACCATTCTAATATTCTGTGATCTAAAAGGTAATTTCTGTTTTTTCCTGTGAAATAGCAAAGAAAGGGTACTTCAGCACAACAGTCTGTCAAGCCCCAGAATTAGACATTGTCCTGTAAGGCAGCATTTGGGGCTGAACTCCATGTATTTCACCTCCTAAGTTGGCTCAGAACTACCTGTATTTTCCTACCCCAGGTTGTTTCTGTACCACCAGTGTGACTGTGTGGTTATGGACTGGGTGTGCTGGCTCTGCTGAGAGCAAACATGGAGCTGAGATCTGCCTGGAGGCTCCTGCTCCTATGGTAGAGCTCAGGCAAACTTGGCCACCAGCAAGGGGTCAGGTGTGAACTTAGTGCCAGGTCTTGTTCCAGGAGCAGCCCTGAAGGGGCAGAGGAGGCAGCTATGGGTGATGGGGGTGTTGAGCATTTTGTGGACAGGACAGATAGTCTGATGGGGGTAGATTTGTCCTTTCCCCTGTTCTCTGGGTGTAATTATCCAAGAAGCAGCTTCTTTCTAGAAAGAATTGTTAAAATCCTCTCATTCCTGAGGAGTGCAGGGAAGCTGTGGAGGGGCGATGGTTTCCATGAGGACAGTGTAAGCTATTTTATAATCTATTTAGTATTGCTCTCTGTCCAGTCTGGCCTAGAATATGCAGCTCCCAGTCCTTGATGCCAGTGGGACCAGTTAACCCAAGCACAGGTCAGTGGTGCTGAGAGCAACTCGGTGTTTCCTTCACCACAAGATGTGCTGCTCTTGATCTGTGTGCTGCTGGAGCCAGGGAGATCCTTGGCCAGCTGCAGGGAGTGCTGCTCTGTCAGGAGAGGGTCTTGTGGGGATGTCTCCACTGGGGAAGGTGCCTGAAGAAATCCCCTCCAGGCAGTGCTTGTGCTCATGAGACTTCTCCTGGGTTTTTTTTGAAGGGAGAGACCTTTATCTCTGCACATTCAAGTTACACTTGTTTCATTTACGAGCTTGGAGCTTCCTGCAATCCAGTGGCAGCCAGTGTGATCTGTTGGATGGTGAGAGAATACCCCCAGTGCCTCCCCATGGCCTTGGAGGGTGACCTGTGAAGCCAAGCTGAGGTGCCCTGGGGCACTTCAAAGAACCCCACTGCAGAACTGTATCGTTAAGGGAATGTTCAAGTGATCATCTAACCAATTGTCATATGACCCAGGTTTTGTTTCAGATTCAGTCTTGCTGATCAGTCTTCTAAAGCCCTAAGCCTTGATGTGTGGCCTTGGTCTAAAGTAAGTGCTGGTTGACTAATCTAAGTTACTTGGGAAGTTTTCTAAGCATCACCAGTGAATGCCTCCTGGAAGATAAGCCCTCCCTTGTTAAGCAGTGCCATAGCTCCCTGATTTTAAACCCCATCACCTTTTATACTTGGGAGGGTTGCTAAGCCTCGTAATTAGTTAAATCTGCTCCTAGAATCCAAAAGGGATCCACACACTCCACTGCTCTGTGACAGCTTCAAAGATTTACCTGATTAACTTGGCGGAGGCAGTGGGTGGCTAATTGGATAAGCTTTAATCTTCACACCACCAAAGCCAAGGCTGGTAAGATCAGAGGAAGGAGGAAGTTGGGCTGTGTTGTGTGGGAAGGTAGTTACCAAACATGTCAAAAAGATTATTGTAACCAGCAGAGCAGTTGTCATGACCCAACCTGCAAGAATAGGGCAGATTATGAGGGGGGGAGGGAAGGAGGGGAGGGAGAGAGTGGTGCAAATTATTTCAGATTTGCTTGCCTTGGCTTTTTTTTTTTTCTTTTTAAGCAGGCAGAAGGAGTTGGGGTCTTTTTGGCAAAGAGCTGTATGTGGATTTTGCTGTAGTAATTTCATCAGGTGGTGTTGACCCCCATGTTCTGTGTGTTTGCTAAGGGAACTGCTGAGCTGGGGGGCTGTGCTGATCTCTGCATCCTCAGGACTGTTCTGCTTCCATTTGTGAACCTGGCAGCAGACACTGTGGGGCTAGAGCAGAGCCATGGGATTGTTTTGGTTGGAAGAGACATTTAAGATCATCAAGTTCATCTGTTAACCCAGCACTGCCATGGCACCACTGCCACATGACTCTCAGCACCACAGCTCCATGGCTCTGAAACCCCTCCAGGGATCATGGGGACTCCATCCCTGCCATAGGCATCCTGGGACAGGCCTGGACAACCCTGGAGGGGGAGAAATTGTTTCTCAGCTTCAAGCTAAACCTCCCCTGGGGCAACTTGAGGCTGTTTGCTATTGTCCTGTCTCTTGTTCCTTAGGAGAAGAGCCCACCAGGCTTCAACCTCCTGTCAGGGAGTTGTGGAGAACAGGAATATCTCCCCTGAGCCTCTTTCTCTCCGGGCTGAACAACCCCAAGTCCCTCAGCTGTTCCTCACCAGACTTGTGCTCCAGACCCTTTCCCAGCTCCATTGCTCTTCTCTGGACATGCTCCAGCCCTCAGTGTCCAGTGAGGGACCCAAAACTGAACCCAGAATTTGAGGTGCAGCCTCCCCCAGTGCCCAGTTCAGGGTGTAATTGTAGAAATTACAAGAGTCCAATCCCCCCAAGTGATCAAGAAAACTAGGTCATGTGTAAAACTGTATTTCAGGTGGGTGTAGCTTTGTCTGACCAGCCTGATACCCTACCTCAATGAATCTGTGTCAGCTCTAGAGCAGAGCAGCCCCAGCTCATCTCTTTTGGATGTGGCCCGTGGTGGGCAGTTGGTGGTTGGCAGAGAGGGGCAGGCTGGACTCTGGGCTCTGCCCTGAGGTGATGTTCCAGCATCTGCAGGGTGGGGAAGGGAGATGCTGTGATTCATTATAAACCTTTTAGTCCTGTGGCAAAAAAAACAAACCCATAAATTATTTTTATTTTTCATTCTGACAAATGACCTGAGATGCAGTTGAATGAACCTGTTGAAACTGTCAGGGATCAGAGGCTAAATGCTCTGGAGTTCAACTGACTGTGGGTGCAGCACAGAGTGTGGGGTGCCCCTAGCCAAGAGTGTCTGTGCCTCTGCTGGCCCAGAACTCACGAGGTGATGGGTGATTTTTCAGTTCTGTTGATTCATGGCGTGGCCAGGAGATGTCTCCAGTTCATCACAATTGCTCAGGGAGGTTCCTGGACACAAGTGTTTCTTTCTTTCTTTCTTTTTATGCTGGGTTTTGTTTGAACTCCCCTGGTGTAAAACTTGAGGAGCTGATCACTGGATGGGCAGGGTGTGGGAACTCCTCCTGCCCCTCTGACTCCTCTTCAGGGTTCACTGCTTTTGATGCACTGGGGGATGACCACAAAATGATTTTGGGCATATGTGTGTGTGTACTGGTCAGTGTTTCCATAGGGCAGGACTAACTCTCTGCACCAGGACAGCTGAGGGGTGGACCTGCTGGAAAGCAGCTCCAGGAGGAGGGACCTGGAAGTGCTGGGGGACAAGTTTATGTGCATTAAGAAGAGGGTAACCAGCAGGTCAAGGGAAATTCTCCCTCTCTGCCCCAGTGAGGCCACATCTGAAGTATTGTGTCCAGTTCTGGGCTCCCTAGTTCAGGAGGGACCAGGAGCTACTGGAGAGAGTCCAGTGGAGGCTACAAAGATGCTGAGGGGACTGGAGCATCTCTGTGCTGAGGAAAGACTGGGAGCCCTGGGGCTGTTCAGCTTGAGAAGAAAAGACTGAGAGTAGATCTCATCAATGCTGCTCAATAGCTAAAGGGCCCGTGGGGGACAAGAGGATGGGACCAAACTCTGTCAGTGGTGCCAGTGACAGGATAAGGGGCAATGGGCACAAACTGGAACCCAGGAGGTTCCATCTAAACAGAAGGAAAAACTTCTCTGCTGTGAGGGTGTCAGAGCCTGGCCCAGGCTTCCCAGAGAGGCTGTGGAGTCTTCTCTGGAGAGATTCTAAACCTGCCTGGACAATGTGATGCTGGGCCCCCTGCTCTGGGTGACCCTGCTGGAGCAGGGGGTTGGACAAGTTGATCTCCAGAGGTCCCTTCCAACCCCCACCATTCAGTGGTATCTCACAGATAAGGGACCTGGATTCAGTTAAACAACCCCCTACCCTCCCAGCCCAGGCCCCACAACAAAAGCAGTGAAGAAAACCAATGAAATAATTTTATGTCTTGGTGTAATTAAAAACGATGAGAATATGAGAGGTGTAAAAATGTTCCCAGTTCTTGTTTCAGTTCATGGAACAGCTTTGGGGAAAAACAGGGCAAAGGTGAAGTGAGAACAAAATAGAGTTTAAAAAAAACAAAGCAGAAAGCAAAACCTCTCAGTTCTGTGCTGCTCTTGAGGAACTGATCTTATGCTGACTCTTAGCCCAGATCTGAGGTGCAGTGTTGGGTTCAGGTGGCTCACATGTGATGTTTTTCTTGTAGAAATCATAGAATTATTTAAGTTGGAAAAATTCTTTAAGATCATCAAGCCCAACCATTAACCCAGCACTGCCAGGTCACCACTAAACCCTGTCCCTCAGCACCACAGCTCCACAGCTTTTAATTAGAAACCCATTTAAAGGTGAAGGGCAGACACAAGAAATCTGGTATTGAGAAAAAATAATTTACATGGCATTTCATTTTACTACCTGAATTTATGTGCCCTGGACATGAAAAATTTGTTTTCTGTTGTAACCAGGGAAGTGTCTATAACATGAACAACCTGGAGTCATATTTCTTTGTAAAGAAACCCATAATGTGCTCACTCTGGTTTAGGAGTGTGGCTGCCTGGCTGCTTCTTCTGTGGCTGGTAGAGCAGGGAACACAGGAGAAAACTCTGTGACTTCCACCTACAGTTTTTGAGATGCTAAAATGTTCCCTTTTAGTTTGGTTGGGATTGCAGAAAAATCAGTTGTCTCATCTGATTTCCATCTGTGTTAATATGTTGTGTTCTGATTCCACAGCACATCCATGAATATTATCTGTGTATTCCCAGTTACCTCTGCTCCTGTGGCCATCTGATCTGTGTGTGTTCTCCAGGCAAACTCACCTTCTATTATACTATATATGGTTTACCAGAGAGCTGCAGGATGAATTCTCTCCCTGCTTCACCTCTCTTGGGCAGTGTTATGGAGCCTGGAGGTTGGTGTGTTTGTTACTGGAATTCACTGGATTCTTTTTGTCTGATTCCCTCTGTGATTCAGAGGATCCCTCCGAGTGTGGCAGCTCCAAACACTGCTGTCCAGCAGTGGGCACAGATGATCTCATGGATGGGGTTTGTGTTGAAAATCACTGACAGGTTATTTTCAGGTCCAGCCTAATGACAGGAGGGGTCAAACGAGGTGTGACCAACCCCTGGCTCCTGGAAGAATCTGAGGAAACCAGAGGACTTGGCTTTGAGGATCTCAGGCAGCAGCAGCGAAGGATCATAGAAGGTACAGGGGTCTTTCTGGTTTAATGGGTGTTGTGAGGACTCTGAGAGGAGCCCTTATGAGAAAGTCAAGGCAATAACCTGTGAAGTTTTATCTGGAGATGCCATAGAATCAGAATTGTCTGGGGTGGAAAAGCCCTTTCAGATCAAATCCATCTGTTAACCCAGCACTGTCAGGTCACTGCTAACCCATGGCCCTCAGCACATCTCCATGGAACATTTTCAACTAGAACTAACCTTGAAAGGATCTGTAGATTTTGGCCCTCAGCATCTGTAAGGAATCTCTAACTTTGGAAGTGTTGGAAAACCTCAGTCTGAGTGGTCAGTGAGGTCATTCCTGTGCAGTTCAAGTGCTGGGAGTGATCAAAAGCCATCAGACTCCAGAGCAGTCCTGCTTCAGTCTGCATGTGAAACAGCATTTGGAGCTTCAGTTCAGGAGTTCAGAAGAGTGCCATGAACTCAGGTTGGATGGTCCAGGAGAAACCTGAGGCTCCAGTTTGTGATGACATCATGGGTGTCCCTTGGTGAGGCTGAAGGAGATGTTGAGGGCCAGGCCTTCATCTTGGTGCAAAGAAGGGGGCTTTCCTGTACCAGATTTAGCTCCTGGAGCACCAGCATCCCTTTTGTCCTGCTTCCCACCAGCTTTGGGCCAGGAGAGCTGAGTGTTTTGGTGAAGGTGCCCACTAAGGACCCTGTGTGGTCTCTGCAGACTGGACTAGCAGAGGTGACACAGTTTTTGACATCATCTGAGCATCAGGTGTCCCTTCTGTCCCCTCTTCCCTCCTGCCTCCTCTTGCAGCTCTGAAAACCCCATTTGAATTCTTTCGTGTTTGCATCACCTGTTTGTCTTTTATTCACGTTCAAAGTTTCTTGGAAAATTTAAATAGGCTAATCAGGGATCTCTGTGTGTGCCAGAAAACCTCCTGCATTCATGAGTAGCAGCTGAATGTTGAATTCTGGGAATTTAATTTTTTTGGGGGAGGGGGGGGACCCTCAGCTCAATGTCCCAACCATAGCAGACAATTTAATTGCCCATCATTCACATTCTTTAGGAGCTCTCTTGCCACAAGGATTCGTTTTCATGTTGGATGTATTTTTCTTAATACACGTTAACTCTTTGAGCACAGGGTGGATATTTCTTCCCACTCGGGCATCTTTGGTGGTACCCAGCCTGCTAGAGCAGTGATTTGATTTTAAATTGATTTGTTTTTTCATGGAATGTGATCTGTTTTTCCCTGGTGCAGAGCAAGACGCTGGACTCGATGCTCTTTCTTCCATCATCTCCAGGCAAAAGCAGATGGGTCAGGAAATTGGGAATGAGCTGGATGAACAGAATGGTAAGAACAAGATCCACTGAGATGCTCTTTGCCTCATTTTTATGTATGATTGTGATTGATTTTTTTTGTTACTTCTCAAACAACCACCCTGCTTTTTGCCCCCAGAGGAACAAGGCCGCTCTGTGAGGGTTACGTGTGAACAAGCACTGCAGCTTCTACATGTTCACAACCTGGCTGCTGTTGTGTTTTGCCACATACACCATGTGTTCTCTGTGGAACACTTGGAATTTTGTGTTCAATCTCCTGTATTTTCCACTTTGGTGCTGGTTTCTGTGGGAGGCTTTTTGCTGTTGCTGAGTTTCACTCGAGTGTCTTCTGTGGCACATTTATTCTCTGTCTTCCCTTATTAACTGTGGAGAAGTCTTGAGCCAGCAGTGAGAAGTGTCATACTCTTTGCTGGAGGTGATTTGGATTTCCCAGGTTTCTTGACATTGAAGCTGCACCAGGGTAGGTGTAGACTGAGCATTAGGGGGAAAAATTTCACTGAGAGGTCAGAGCCTGGCACAGGCTGCCCAGGGAGAGAGATGAATCCCCCTCCCTGGGTGTATTTAAGGGTCGTTTGGATGTGGTTTAGGGGTGAACTTTGTAGAGCAGGGTTAACGGTTGGCCTGGATGATCCCCAAGGTCTTTTTCCAACCTGAGTGATTCTCTGAATGTAGGATTAAATTAAATCCAACCCTGAAGCAGAAGAGAAGCTTCCCAGTGAGCCGGGATCCAAAGGCTGGAATTACCCTCCCGTTCAGCGCTTTGTTACTCACTTAATTGTTGGCGTGACATAGAGCATCCCTGGGAGAACAGATCCCCCTGCTCTTCCTGACTTCTTCCTTTCTGACGATATGGTAATTGTTCAATTAGAGCCTTGGCACCCTGCCAGGGTTCACCCTTCCACAAAGGCTCCAGCCATATGGTTTCTCCTGGGCTGGCCCTTGTGCTTAACCGCCCAGGAGGCAAATGGCCTTTTATTTGCTAATAAACCCTACGGCTTCCATCGCCTCCTTCCTCGACCTGTATTTTTGTTCCCCCCCACCCCCACCAAGTATTTCCCTGCACGTCGGCTCAGAGGGAGGGGTTCCCATGTTAACAGTCTCAGACTGTGAATCCCATCACCTGGGAGCTCTGCACTTCGCCTTCCCCACGCAGCAGAGCCCGGGAGGGATAGGAAATGTCTCTGCTTGTTAATCTGCAGGTTGTTAAGGAATGGTTTGTGCAGCTGGGAGAAGCTGTGCTTAGTGGACTTGTTGTATTTTGATCCTCTGCTTCACTGAGTAAAGACATTTTCAATTGGAAATCTCAGTTTCATAAGATCCTTCTATTAACCGTTGTTTAAAAAGTCAGATTAATTGCATTTTTTTTTTCTCTAAATAGAAAACAGGTGGGAAGCCTGAGCATGTTGAGTAATTCTTTGTGAAACCTTCATTTCGCATCAGGAAAATAGACAATCTGTGACCCATTTTCCCCCGTGGGGGTAGGGGAAGGTTCCCCAAATCCTTGTATTTGCAGGACCCCAAAGGTACCGTGTGTTGTCCCGTCCATTTCTACCTGACTGTGGCAGGGGAACTCTAAACATCTGTGAAATTGGGAAAGAGTTTAACCCTCCTTTTTACTAACAATGCCAGTTACCTTTGTCTCGCAGAGTTACAAAGCCTAGAGCTTCATGTTTTCACAGGAGCTCTTTTTCACTGAGCTCCAGGCAGTTCTTTCTTGGAAGATGGAAACTCTTCCTGGTGCTTGGAGTAGGAAGTGCTGAGGGTGGCAGGTTGCTGACCAGGGGCCAGTTCCAGAGGATCTGCTTCTCAAAGGATTAAACCCACCAGCCATCTCAAGTAGGTTGTTGGTAGATCTTTAAGCAGCCTGAAAAAGATAGGGAATGGTCTGACTCTTGCAGCCAGGGACCAGATCTCTCAGCACTTGGCTGTATTGCTGCCAAGCAATGAAATCCCAGAGATTTTCTGACTTTATGCAGTTCTTTCTCTTTTTTTTTTTTCACTGATACAGGGGGTTGGGCACTTGATTGCCACTGGCACACCGGAAAAGCTCCAATCTCTAGCAATATTTTCCAGGGCCTGCTTTCCCTTTGCACATCTTATTTCATGTCCCTTGCTTAACTACCTACAGACTTTTCCCAGGCGCTCTGCCAGCCCTCGTGTCACTGCTCCATGGTCAGGCTGATGAGGATAACTGCCCTGTAATTTCCCCTGACTTGGAATCTCTTTCCTTCCTAGTGCTGAGTGATAATGGCATCATCTGTATCATGGGGAGGCAGGGGAAGTTCATCTTCATTAAAGTGCTGTGTCAATATTTCTTTTTATTCGAGGCCAGTTTTCCAGCAGATCGCCCGTTTTCTGTGGGAAGTTTTGACTTCCACTTCCCTGACCTGCTTTGGACATTCCCACCTTCTGCAACTAATTAGGTGCCTTTTGCTTGTTTAATCGTTATGATAAAATGGGGATCAATTCAGAAGTAGCTGATAATGTCTGATAGTTAATGAACCAGGCTTTAGGGAGCTGGGGAACTTCTTTTCCAGACAACTTGTTATTCAGAGCTGCTTTTTACCTTCCTGGCATCTCAGGCTCTTTTCAGTGGAGATATTTGCACTTCCCAGCTCCTGGAGGTGGCCCGAGGCATTTTCCCTTGAATGCCAGTTGGTGTAGCTGTGCATTTGCAGATGCCCAAGTGTTGGAGGCATCCTGATTAGTTATGCAAAGTTGACTTCTCGAGTAGTGTTGGTTCGTGTAAATTCTTTTGTGTTTGTTAAATGACTGTCAAATGATTCAACTTTGCTTTTAGAAGGGCAGTTACTTGGTGGTATCTGGTTTTCCTTCCTTGGTGGGCTGCCAGGAAGTGATGAGGAGCAATCCTGAGGTTTTTGGAGGCTTCTCTGTGAGCTGGCTGGGTGCTGCTGCCTCCCTCAGCTCCATGTCCCTGCAGCACCCATTTCTTGGCCTGTCTCTCCAAGCAGTGGTCAGCAGACACCAGTGGGGATGGCTGAGGTGGGATCCCTCCAGCCTGTAGCAGGGCACAGTATGTCCTGGAAAAGCCTATTTTTCTGAGCTGGGCTTGGATGGAGGTGGTTGCTTTGCAGACATCTGCCCTGAGCAGATGAGTCCCATCCTTTGATTTCATTGCAACATGTCCAAGTTTTAATTGGAGTCTCATGTTGTCCTTTACTCAGGTTTTCATACAGCTCTGTCCTTGAGATTTAATGGCTCTGCCAAAGCCAGTGATCCTTTCCAAAGCTCCTGAGCTTTGTCTTTTGCACTGATGAGCAAAGTTAGAAGCAGGGGACCAGGAGACATTGTTCTTTTCCAGCCTCAAGAGTTACTAGCAGTGGGAGAGATGGGGGATTAGCAAAAGAATTTTCCCATCATTAGTTCCAAATCTGGTCCCAGAAAACTTTCTGTCATCCTTTCATCTGTTCCATAAAAAAAGTAAAATAATAAAGAAACTCGTGTAAATGGCCTCTGGTCCTGGTGATGGGGCAATCTAACCTAGTGGAAGCATTTGGGAAGAATGCTTCCAGAAATCCTGGATGCTGTTTGCTTTACCCTTACAGGGATGTTGTTTTCTCCCTGTGACATGAGGTGGGTCCAGGCACTGGGTGGGCAGTAGCAGTAGCTGGCAAAGCTGGTCATGGTTTGTGCCTCTGGCACATCACCCTCCCTTTGGCACAAGCTGCTGAGGCAGAGCATGAACATGCTCATAAATGGATAAACTCCAAAACCAGACCAATATTCATGTCCCTTTACTGGTGGAGAGAGTGCTGTACATGAATATCCAGAATGTTCTTCATCAAAACAGATCATTTTAAGGAAACAATCTCTCATAATGACACTTTAATTACATGATTATGTAACAATTTTAATTTATTGTCAAAATCAAACTTCTAAAAGCAACTCAAAATTGAAGCATTGTGTAATTTTATTTTATGTTGTTTATTTTTTTTAAACAGCTTTGCAATTAAAGGTTGCTGTCTCACTTCTGGCCCTAGTGCACAGAAGCCTCTGAGGTGGATTCAGCTCAGCCTTCCACTTGGTGCCAGTTCAATACCCCAGCCTGTGACTTGCCTGGTGTATAATTTTTTGTGAACTTTACACATCCATCAAAATGAAGTTGAGAGGCTCCACTTGAGGCTGGAGCCCTGTTGTAGCTGCTGCTCTCTGCACAGCTTGAATCACAGAATGGGTTGGGTTGGGTTGGAAGGGACCTTGAAGATCATCTAGTTCCAGCCTCTCTGCCATGGCCAGGAACACCTCCCCCTGGAGCAGGTTGCTCAGAGCCCCATCCAGCCTGGCCCTCAACACTTCCAGAGGTGGAGCAAGTAGAGAAGTAGGTAGGTACATAAAGAATATATAGAGAAGTGCTCTTTTAAAATCAAAGGTGAGTGAAATTGTTCTTGGTGATGCAGAGAAAACAGCTCCAGGAATTAGTGCAGCAGGGATGTGACTCCTGGGACAGATCTGTCATGTCTGGTGCAGATGGTCCAGTCAGTGGATGGACAGGGAAATGCTTCTCCCAAAGATGATTTGACATGCCTATTGCACAATCAAAAAAGGACCCTCAAGTCATTTCACATTTCTGTTTATTAAGAACACTTCTGCTCTAATACAAACTAATTAGCCTTGTGTATGGCATGTGTTTGAGTTATGGGACTAAACCCAGTGGGACTGTGGGTGCATTACATCATTGTTAGGATTAGTTTGTAAATAATAAATGATTAAAGATTAAATTTTAAAATACGTTCATCATCTTGTCTAAACAATCTTATGTTTTCATCATACAGTGTTATAATCCTTCTGAGATGGCTGGAGTCCTTGGCTCTGTGGCATTTGAAGGTGTTCAGTGTTCCTTGAGAGAGGCTGAAGCAATGGCAGGTTCAGGTTTTCTAAAATCCTCTCCAAAGAAGCAGATGTTCTTAATATTCAGAGGTAAAATAACCATCCATGGCCTGACTGACCTCATACTGCTCAGACAGATTTTTATTGAGCTTCCCAAGCTCATCATATGGAACTGAAACAGCTCCAGCTCTACTGGGGGAATGTCCTGACTTTATTTAGTGGGACTGAACCCTTCTTGGGGGGGGGGAGCTGAACACTTGTGGTAAAACTCTACTTTTGTCATGAGTGATCTGAGGAGTGGAATGTTTATGGAGCTTCTAGCAAAGACACCTGATTCCTGCTTTCCTCCCTGCACAGAGAGCTAGAAGGTTGGGATCAGAAATTCC
>JANHGL010001874.1:21804-58072 GCA_024611195.1 Ceyx melanurus
GGAATTTCTGATCCCAACCTTCTAGCTCTCTGTGCAGGGAGGAAAGCAGGAATCAGGTGTCTTTGCTAGAAGCTCCAGGAAGCCCTTACAGGAGGCTCTGTGTGATCTCATTGATTTTACCCTCGTGGATGACATCAGGGGGTTGTATCCAGCTCCTTCTTCCCTCTGGGTTTTGGCTGATTCAGGGAAGGTGTTAATTCCCTCTTGGAGACAGGGTCCCAGGAGGCATTGCTGTCTCTGGGCAGTGTCTTTACCTCCTTGAGCCCCACAGAGGCTAAAAATACTGGTTTGGGTTGAAATATTGGCTATTTGTAGCAAGGCAATGCAGTTTATACTTCCCTTTATACTTCCCAGCACTGGCTGTGGTGCTGTCTCCATCCCTTCCCTTTTTCAGAGGATTTTCTGAGGATTTACAGGGAAAAATGTCAGTGCCTGTGCTCTGTCCTGCAGCCCTTGATAAATTGCTTGGAATGATTGGAAGGGAGATACTCAGGCGTAAAAGAAAGTCACTCTTGATGGGAACCATCCCCTCCTGCACCAGGCTGATTTCAGGGAGTGGACTTTTGGATGCTGACTAGGCTTTTAATAGATTTCCCAGAAAACTCACAGGGTCGAAAGCTGAATGGTTACAACACAGGAGAGAATAAGAAAACCATGTTTCTGGGTGTGTTGTTATCATGAAGTATTGCTGGAATCCAGAGAGGGCTTTGAACTGGGTTTGCTCTGCACTGGGCTGGCCACTGCTCCCCACACTGGCCTGCTTTTCCCATTACCTCCACGTGGGCTTCCAGCTCAGCTCTGCTCCTGCCTTTGCATGGAGAAAATACTCACTCCCCTGTTCTTAAAGACACCAAGGAGAATATAAGAGAGGGATTCAGGGAGACCTTCTGGTCTTTCAGGACTTCAAGGGGCCTGGCAGTAGGATGGGGACAGAGTTTTGAGCAGAGCCTGGTAGGACAGGACAAGGAGTGATGGGTTTAAACTAAGAAGGAGATTTAGACTGAAGGAAGAAACTATGCTGAGGGTGGTGAGACCCTGTCCCAGGTTGCCCAGACAGTGGTTGATGCCCCATCCCTGGCATCATCCCAGGTGAGGTTGTCTGGGACTCTGAGCAACCTGCTCTAGGTGCAGATGTCCCTGCTCCCTGCAGGGGGTTGGACTGGGTGAGTTTTAAAGGTCCCTTTTGACCCAGACCTGTCTCTATGGCTTTTCTGGTGCTTATGTTGTTGAGTGCCTGGTGATTATGACTTACTGAGCCCCAAATCACTGCTGCTGATGTGCTTAATGTTGGACTGGTGTCCAGCACAAAATATTGAGTAGCTTTTGTTGCTCCCCAGGAACCTGGGCTGAGGTGAGACTTTTTTTTTTAATGAAAGGATTTTATCATCTTCTGTTGGACCTCTTACTATAGTTGGACTGGGTGATATAGGAGGTCTTTTCCAGACTTTGGGATTGCAGTTGTGTGAAGCTGAGGTGGTAGAGCAGGTTCCACTGATAATGCTCAGAGCTCAGGTTTGTGCTGGAGGTGGGCTGAGATCAGAGCCTGGAGGGGTCACACTTGGTGTAGAGTGAAGTGTTCCAAGTGTGTGCAGCAACAGGTGAGGGCTTGGATGCCTCAGTGAGGAGGCTGAAACAAAATTGGTCATATAATTAATGTGACATAAACATGGGTTTCATTTTAAGTGGTGAAGTTGATACCCTACAGCATCCTGAGAGCCCTTACAGTGCAGTTATTTTATCTTTTTAAAATTATTAATACACATTTTAACTAATAATAATAAAGTGACTTCCTTGCAAGCTGCAGTGGAAGAAGTCTTAGGAGTGTAACCTCTGGTTTTGAATCACTGATGTAATAAAATGTGTTTTAACCCTCTGCATCCCACGCCAGATAAGATGATACAGGTTATTATCCTGCTTGTGCCATTGACTGTGGAAAATATTTTGCTGCCTGACTGACTCTGGCCCTTTCCTGTTGCCCTGCTGACCTGTGGGTGTGGGTGTCATGTTCTTGATGCCCCCAGTGAACTGCTTTTGTTGGTAGGTGTCAAGAACCAGCATAATCCTCCAGTATGTCAACATCAAGAACCAGAATAATCCTCCAGTACTTTAGTAGTACAGGTCTTGGACATGGGAGCAGACAAGATTCCTCTTCCCTCTCTTCCAGCAGAGCTTTGTTAGAAACACTTGAGCAGGGAGGGAGTAAATCACATGGATGACAAAAGCTGTTGTAATGTGAAGAGTTTGGCATCAAAGTGCAGGGGCACTATCAAAAATGTCTTTTGGCTCTGGACATCACATTTTTCTGAAATAACTCCAGTGATGTTTGATCTCAACGTTTAGTTTGAAAATTTTCTCATAAAATCAAGTTTTGCTGAAAAATGCTGCTTTGAATCCAGAGTCTTCACTCTGAAACATCTGGGCTCAACTGCCTTTTTCCAAGCTCAGAGTAGGAATTCAGGAGATACCTTTGTCTGTGTAAAGTGCTGAATTTGGCCCTGGGATAGCAAGGCCAGGGGCTCCCATCTGGGAGGAAGGATGCCCAATGGGTTGAGCTGGGGATCAGAGACTCCAGGGTTCCCTGTGGCCTCCTGGCTGAACCTGCTGTACTGATCTCATCTTGGTGTGATAAACACTGCCAGGAGTGCTGCTTTCCAGCACTGCCAGGGTTCTCAGATGTGTAGCTTTGGTCTGTTTTGGACAGACCCTGCATCAAAACAAGCTAATGGTCCGTGGTGGAGTCCCCATCCCTGGAGGGATTTCAGAGCCATGGAGCTGTGGTGCTGAGGGCCATGGGTCAGTGGTGCCCTGGCAGTGCTGGGGAATGGTTGGACTCAATGATCTTGAAGGTCTCACCAACAAAAATGAATCTATGATTTGGCATAAACTCCCCAAATATCTTTTTCTGTGTAACTCTGTGTTTCTAGAGCCATGTTGAAACCAGAGGGAAGGACCCAAGACACCCTGGACACAGTCTCCAGGTCTCTGGGTAGTACCCATGGCAAACACACCAGCCTGTGGTGCCCTGCCCCAGAGCTGGGCAGGGGGCTGTGGTCCAGTTCCTCCCTCTGAAAGGACTACAGGAACAAAGTCATACTTTAGAGGGTGGAGGGCAGAGAAAACAGTTTGTTTCTTACTGGTTGCTTGTCATGTGCTTTCGTTGTGTGAGAGAATTATAGTGGGAAAAAATGGTGATTTTTCGGAAGAAACTGAGGAATGATTCATTTTATTAGGTCAAAACCCTTTTAATTGCTGTGAAGTTGCAGAGGTCTGGTATCACTGGTAGCACAGGTAGGTTGCTGGAGGGGACTGAAGCCTCTGAGGTGGTCCTTGGCTTGAGTCAAAATCCATCCAGCTTGGCTGAGCTCTGAAATCTTGAGGCTGCTCTGATAGAGATGCTTCATTTGGCCACCTCGTTATCTCTGGGTATTTCCTTGAGCAAGCTTTGCCTTGGCCTTGCAAGGATGGGACAAACTTCACCCTTTCCCAGGGTTCAGAGGCTGAGCACTGGGGCAGGGAAAGCAGGAGGTGCCTGTCAGTGCCAAGGGACTGGCAGCAGTCAGCTGGGAGCCAGCAGAAGGTCACAGGGAGGGATCCTTCCAGGCTGGGGCAGCTCCCTGAGCCCTGGGGAGACTTGGGTGCCACCTCTTCAGTTTGGACTTCCACATCTCTTGAATTCCTGCTCCCCCAGAGACTCTGCTCACAGTTAATAGCTCTGTTAACCTCCTATTCTTTTGGAATATCAACATTTTCCATATCCCTGTGTTACCCAGTTGCTATGTGACAGGGTGTGGGTATCATGGCACCATAATTGATTTTTCAACCAGTGTTTGTAGATAAGGTGGGGTTTGGCCAAGGAAAATCAGCAGTGTGAATGGAACTGGAAAGAGCCCTTCCAAAACATGATGCTTTAAATGAATAGAAAATCAGATAAGCTGGGAGGAAAGCTTCCTTTTGGTCAAGCTGTGGCTACTTTTTTTTTTTTTTTTTTTAATGGAATGGTTCCCATTATAACTAAGTATTTTCACTTGGAAATCATTATTGGGACCAAGTTGCCTTGGAGCCTGTGGATGGAAGCAGAAGGCTGGAGTGTGGTACATGGCCATGTGCTAGGGATCAAAGATCTTGAGAGAACTGGGGCTGGATTATGTGTTTGCTGCTCCTGGTGTATCTGGGGGCACAGCTGGGGTTGACCAGTTGGGTTTTTCCCCACTGTTTTCTGGTACTTCACTAGTCACAGGTAACTGAAGCAGTGCTGGAACTTGAACAGAGCCCATTTAGCTTGAGTGTAGCACTTTGAGCTGTTGTGGCTTCACTTCTTAGGGGAAAAACTCCATTTGGTGCTTTTTTTACAATAGCAGCTATAATAGTCTTGCATATGGGTGATGTGGGGGGGGGGGTGTTTTCAATGAAAGGAAAATGGCTTTGATAGTTGGAGACCACAGGACTGCTGTCAGAGAAGGTCTGAAGGTTTGCATGTAAAATCAGAGTTTTCCTCCTGTTAGTTACAGGGCTGTGCCTTTGGTTCATTGGCTTACTGACTTTCACTTCCCAGCCTAAGGGACCTCTCTGAACTGGAGAGAAACCCCAAAGCTGCTCCTGGTTCCTAACTGGCTCTCTAGCCAACTGGAGTTGATGTTAGGAGAAGTTTTGTGAAGTGCTGGAAGGTTCCACCCCTCAGAAGCAAACATCATCATCAAAGCTGATTTAAAAGAAACTTTAGAGCTTGATTCAGTGCCTGGGGCACTCTTCTCACTCTGCTTGCTGGTGGGTAGGCACAGTGGTGGCATTGCAAATCAAATTGTCAAGGCTGAGGGATCACTTTCCTGCTAGGAAATCTGATGTTCCCTACCATGAGAAGCTCTGATCTCCATTCTCCAGCTGCTGGGCCAACTCTCCTACTGTTTTCAACAGGACAAACATCCTTGCTCAGAGTTTCTCAACTTCACTGTCTTCAGTTGCCCTTGGGGTGATGCCCTGGCTAAGGACCAGTGGCACCCAACAGCTATTGAGTGTCTGTGTCTCTCTTTATGGTTTTGTTCTGAAGGTAGTGAAGGTTCCTCAGTCTCTTTTAAATATTAATGAATAATAGAGGAAAATAAACCCATTAATATGGGGTCTGGGGAATCTTTTCAAGGGAGCATGTGCTGGGCTTGTTCTACTTCATGCTGTTCTCAACTGGTGTGGGGTAACAAGTGAATGAGATCCTGTAGGATGTGTGTGTGGGGAGTTTTGCCCCTTTAGTGCCTTTTAAAGGTGCTTCTGTTTGTTTTTGATCCTAAAGTCTTCATGTCCTTGATGTGAAACTGAAGGATGTTCAATGTTCTTTGCTACAGGAGCAACAGCAGGCATCCCCCTGACCCCAGTTGTTAGGAAGATGAAGCAAATCACTCCTTTCAGAGTTGCCAGGAGTATTTGAGGAATATCTTTTCAACAAGTCTGCCAATACAGTTTTCACAGAAATGTGAAGGGAAAACCAGTTTGAACAGGCATTAAAATAGAGCAGCTGGGCATTATAGCAGCAGATACTGTCTGCTTGATCCTGATGTCCCCCAAACACCAACACAGCAGAAAAACCCTTCTTTAGTTCTGGGAGAAAACCATTTCCCAAGCTGCCTGGCACCACTGGCTGCAGCAGGAGGGTTGGTTTTTGGGAGGGGGATGTGTTCCAGCAGCTCTCACTCTCACCTGGGGATGAAAACAGTCTGCAGATGCTGCACAGTTGTAGTCCTGCCCTTGGTACCTCAGGATGTGCCTCTGAGGTTCCCAGCAGATCCTCTGCTGTTTCTGGACCAAAGGGGTGGTGGCAGCCACTGAAATTCCCCAGTGTAGCTTATCTACATTAGTAGATTAGTTATGTACATTAGGAAGACATCTCATTCCTTTTACTGCCCAACCCTGAAAAGCAGGTAGCTGCTAAGACACTCAGAGCTGCAGAGACACTGCCACATCCCTCTGGGTGTGTGGTTGTGCCCACAGAAGAGGATGCTCTTGGACTTGGGCCCCCAAGCTAGATCTTTTTAACTCCCACTGAAGGAGGTGGGAGCTGGAGGAGCTGGTGACTGCTGCTGTCAGCATCTGAGAACTTGTGTTTGGTTGTGGGGGTTCATGGGGGTAAATGAACTCAGTGCTTGATGATGCTGTTCACCTGCAGCCTGTGCTTTTGATCTGCTTCAGGGGTTTGAAAACTCCCTTCTTCTGCAAAAAAAAAAAAGGAGTGGGGGAAGAGAAATCCGATTGTTTAATCCATTTCCACGTTCCTTTCCCCACATCCTAAACATGAAAAATATCAGTTAAGTTTCCCTTTGGCCCTGAGGGAAGAAAAAAAAGGAGTCTCCAGCTGGAATTCATGAAACTTTGTTGAAGGAGCGAGCGGTGTCATGGATTTGTGAGGATCTTGCTGGAGCACCAGTGGCGTGCAGGGAGCAAACAGCTGGTTCCTGCACACTTAAACTGTCCTGAACCACCACCCTCCCCAGCCATTCTTCATCCCTTCCATGTGGGAGAGAAGCACAGAACAAACCGTTTGAAGACCAAGTTAGAAATCCAAAGGTGGATTTTATCCCTTGTAAAAAGAAGGCACTGCTTTTCTTCTTGCTTTTCAGATTGCCTGAAACAATGCACATAAGGTTATTTCCAAGGTGCTTGTGGAAGTGTGGGGTCAGAGGGAGGTTGGAGGTTTGATGGTCCTGCAGTCCTGTACCTGGCAGTGATGCTGTTCCAGAGGAATGTGGTTTTCTCCTTCAAACCTTCTCCTGAAGACAGTTTCCCAATAGTTTTAACAAAGCTCGTGCTGTCTGGTGGGGAGGACAAGATGAAAGGCTCCTTCCCAGCAGCAGAGAACAGGTTGAGTGCATCCAGTTGCTCAGTAGTGAAGTGTCTTGCCCCAGCAGGGCACCTGTCTCCTGGGTCTTTGTCCATCCCAGTGATGAGGAGCATTTAGCCCACCCTGGGTGTGGTTGGCAAGGGGCTGAGCTGTGCTTTTGGCATCGCTGTGTCTCTCAGTAACACTGTGAAAGCAACACAGTGACTCTGTCACTGTGGCTCAGCTCCTTCAGGAGCATGACCCTGCTTGTTTGATTCCCTTGTTCCTGAAAATGACCCAAAGAGTTTAATTTATTTTTTTTTCCTTCACTTCTGGCTGTCATCGATGAGTTCTTCTCCAACAGGAAAATGCAGTGTATTAAATAAGGGAAGGACTAATGTTCTGCATCTACATCTTACTTAAACTAGGGCTCTGTTGATGAGGAATAAGAGTTGTTGGCCAAGAGATGCAGAGTGGTGTCCTGCCCCTTTCATGCAGGGACACTGAGCACTGGGTGCTCATGGCTGTGCTTTCTGAGTAGCTGCCCTGAAGCTGTTCCTTTGCTTGGTGTGGCTTTTTCATGCTGAGGTTACCAAGGACAGTGTTTGACCCCTGTTTGGCTCTGCTTTTTGTGCTCACTACCCTCATTCTCTTGGCTTTATCTCATTTATTTTGGTTATCAAGCCACATGTGCTTCCTTTTCTCAGGAGGTGAGAGGGAAGTCAGTATCTCAGTTTTCACTGGAAAGAAGTTCCCTTCTTGGCATGCCCACAGTCAGTGATATTCATCAATTCTGTGTGTATCATCCCCACATTTGGGGAAGGAGAAAGAAAACCTCTGGTGTGGCTTTCTGCATTTAGTAACCCAAACCCTTCTTAGCAAACAGCTCTTGCTGCTTTCGAGCTGTTGAATCCGTGACAAGAATAACACGGATGTGCCCCGGCCTTCTCCCGGGGAGCACAGAGCGGCCCTGAGGATGAGGGGTCAGGAACCTGCTGAGCTCGTGTGGCACCGGGCATGGCACCAGCATCCCAGTGCCTTTGGATCAGGCAGCTGCTCCTCCTGAGGATGGCCTGGAAGAGCCGTGGAGGTGAATTCCTTCCCCAGCCCTCTCTGTGTGCACAGGAAGGGGAGGCTGCGCCGGGCGGGCGGTAACCTGGAAGTGGGGCCAGCGGATCCCGGCGTGCTGCATTCCTCCAGCTACTCCCCGTGGGAGCCTTGTGAGATGATGGATAGTTCAGCATCTTTGTTCTTTGTTTTCCTTCTAACACTGGAGGAGTTTCAATCACCGGGAGAGGAGACTTGACGTGTCTCCAGTTACACAAACACGCGGTGCTGCGCTGCCTGCGGCCGAGCAGCCTGTTCTAGGGAGAGCTGAGTGGAGACCTCCAGTGCCTTTCTTTGGGAAAGGTCTTTCTCAGAGTCCCAGCAGTGACACACGCTTGTAGGCATGGCAAAAACTGGGATGCCTGGTCTGTTTTCCAGTCACAGCCCAGGCCTAGAGAGGAATCGTCACCACTGCTTGGCGTTGGGGCCTCCGTCCCGCAGCAGATATACTGTGTGTTGTCAGGCTCTTAAGGAAAAGCAAACAGAAGATGTTGGCTTGGCTTTCAACTTCTGCTGGGTCTTTCTCTTAAAATAATAACTCTCGGGGAGATATTAATACGTTCCAGCTTCCATGGAGCAGCCCCTTGTCCCCCAACCCTCAGGGAGGAAGAATAATGACTGCATAGCTGCAGCGTCACCGAAGAGGGATGTTAATTTTGGACCCTCAGCAGTAACACGTGGCTTTGGAGAGATCCAAGCTGTGGTGTCAGAGGTGCTCGCTACCATACACCTGGGAGCAGCTCCCTGCTGTGATCTGGTGGTTGGAACTTGGGATTTTCATTCTTGGTTTGCCCAAGGACTCGCTCAATGTCTTTGGGCAGGGTGCTCTACCTTGGTTTTTGTTCCTTGACCTCTTCCACAAAGGTATTTCCCCTGTTGTGGTGCTTGTGAACCTCAGTTGCTCTTCCCTGGAGGCAGTATGGAGACAGTTTCCTAAAAATCTGTGGGATTCTCTGACTTTCCATAAGGCACCTCATGCCTGACCCTTCAGATTTTCTTCAGGATGGTGCAGATCATCATCTGATGATGGTGGAGTTCCTAAAATGTAGTTGTGAGGATGAAGCCCTGAGTTTATTTTTAGGTGAGCTGCAGCAATTGATTTTGTCCTCAGCTTGTCCCAAATCCACTTAAATATCTGTTGGGTTGGTGGGGAGAGAATCACAATAACACAGAGCAGGTGACAGGTGTCTTGGGGCTACCACAGGAGTTGGAGTCACTGCACCTGGACACAGCTTTGTGAAAAAGTGGCTTTTAAAATTCAGATTCTTGTTCCAGAAGAATGGATTGGAGGAGGAACAGGCCCAGAGAAGAAGTGAAAGCTGTGGAGGGCAAAAGGAAGCTTAGAGTGTGGAGAGAAGCTCTGATGCTTCAGTCGTGTAGTCTGGCCAGATGTGGCTGGGTAGGAGATAGGGATTGCTTTCTGTTTGTGTTTTGGCAGTAAAATATCAGGGAGGGAAAAAAACTATTGAAGAAGAATATTGGTTCAAGAAAAAATGGGAATAAATTGACTATAAATAGTACAGCCAAGAATATTACTTGGTTTTTTGGCTTGGTTTTGTTTTTTTTAATGTAACTGAGAGATAGAAAATTCCAGAGTAGCT
The DNA here is from genome assembly GCA_024611195.1 of Ceyx melanurus. Lineage (NCBI taxonomy): Eukaryota > Metazoa > Chordata > Aves > Coraciiformes > Alcedinidae > Ceyx > Ceyx melanurus. The sequence goes on from JANHGL010001874.1 coordinate 31,315, forward strand.
ACCAGGAGAAGACATGGGCAAAAAATTATCTGTTTTTAAGGTTTGGTTTACTAAAGAGTTTATGACTTGATAAGAAGGGAACTGGCCTGGATCTGCAAGTTTTTCTGGGGTTTCTATCTGTGAGCATGTGCTGCTATTTCCAAGTCATAAAACCAGCAAAGCTGTGTTTAAAACATTTTTAAAGGCATAGACAATAATGAAAAGCCAGCTGTATATTGAGTCTGTAGAGTGGTCAACCCAATTTAATTTATTTTAATTGTCGGATTTTATCAGATATATCTTTTTAAAAGGCCACTGGGTGCATAAAGATGCACCCAGGGAACAAAAACCTGCAGCGCAGGCAGCCTTGAAGGGATTTGTGCATTCCCACTGCAGGCACTGGGGGGAGTGAGTGGAGGAGATCACCATCAGGATTTAGTAACCTACATGAGCAGGCATCACTCTGCTAATTTTTTCCTGCTGCTGAGTGAATGTCACTGTTGGAAGGATAAACAATTCCCCGCATCAAATTGTGTTTAGTTTGCCTTGTCCCGCAGATTAACAAATCTGATTACTGCCTTTAAATTTCACCCCCCCCCCCCAAATTCCCTCAATGAATGATTCACTGGGAGGCCGTGAGCAGATGTAATTATCTATGAAAACTAATGAATCATGTCGTGAGGATATTTTTCCTTGCAGCTGGCTCCAATTAATACGTCTGTCAATTCCCAGCGCTCTCGGTACTGCCGGAGCACTCGGCTCCCAGCAGCTTTCCAGCGAGCACCCTCACTAGCCAGGAATCCTCCTGGCTGCCTTGGTCGTGCTTTTGGAAAGGGCAAAGCCATGGGAATGCCTTTGGAAAACACCAGGGTGATGGAGCAGTGTCTGGTTTGGCTGCAGCTCGTCCGTGCTCCCCTCAGTGGGGTCAACTCAACAGAGACCAGGCTTGGGGAGAGTTTAAAGCCTCTCCATGCTCATTCTGCCTGTTGATACCCTTAGCTGGGGTCAGGGTGTTCACACAGGAGGCTTTTACCTGTCATTTTCCTGTTGAAATCATAGAATCAAGTTCTCATTGGCTTAAGGTGGTACTTTGGTACCTACAAAAGTGGATAAAGGTGGTTTTCACCTCTCAGGTTAAGCAGTGGGAGATGTTTAACCAATAGCTCCCACATCCCATAAACAGCTGCATGACAAGAGTGAAGTGTTAAAGGAGACTCCCAAAAGCCTGATCCTTGTGTCTTCAACAAGTAATCCATTCTGTAATTATTTTCTTGGAATCACAGACCGGTTTGGGTGGGAAAGGACCTTTAAAACTCATCCAGTCCAATACCCTGCAGGGAGCAGGGAATCTGAGCAGGTTGCTCAGTGCTCTGGCCAACCTCACCTGGAATGGTGCCAGGGATGGGGCTTCTACCACCTCTCTTCTAGTTTCATGTTATTTTACCTGTCATTAAGTTATCTCAGGATGGGGTGATGTATCCAGGCACTCTGGCAGATGTGGGTGTGCACTGTTGGGGAACTGGGCTCTGCTTTCCTTGGATGCTGCAGTTGGGCTGTGTACAGAAAACCAAAGGGTGTGTATCCCTGGGGAAGGGTTGGAAATGTCTCTGAATTTAACTGTGTGGTCAAGTGAGGAACAGAGAGCTGCTGAAGATCGTGTGGGAATAAACTCAAGGGGTAGGTCTCCCTGTTGCAGAGAACTTCAAGGGATGAAGGTACCTGGAAGGGGGGATGTGGTTCAGATTTCCAGGCTGTAGGTTAATGTGGACAGAGACCCCAAGTCATCTTCCCATGATGTGGTCCCTGGCAGAGCCAAGAGATGCTTGCAGGACATGGAAAGCTGTGTAGATGTGGGAAGGAGGAAAGGAGGAGATGTTTATTCCTCGCTCTTGCGACCAGGGAAAGGGAACTGCAGCCTTTGGATGGGAGCTGCTGCTGCCTGACCCGTGTTCCAGAGAGGAGATTTGTTGTCACTGGGAGTCTGGCTCGTTTGAAGTGGTTACTCCTGCTAGAGAGGAGCTTGCTGGTTCCTTGTACAAATTGATCTCCTGCTGGGAGCTGAGTTGTTCCACCTCGGGCTCACAGTAACATCGGCTCCTTCCCGCATTGTTTGCCGGCTCCTGCGAGCAGAGCCTCGCTTAACGGGAGGATTAAGAGGGAAATGGAGCAGATTGCAGAGCATTAACAACTCCTTCGCATTCCTGGGGCGGTAGGAAGACAGCGAAGGAGCCAGGCTGCTGTGCCTTCAGAGGAATGTTGGCTTTGTGATGCTCCTGCAGCCCGCTCGGTGCTGCCGGAGAGCCGCGGTCCCCAGCAAAGCTCTGGGCTGTGGGGATGACATCCAAGGTATGAGGCATCTGTCAGGCTGCTGATTCCCCAACACCTGTAGTTACAATTAGCAGCAATAAGAGGAAAAAGTCACTGAGCTGGATGAAAGGGGGGAAAACTCAGAGTGAAATCCAAGTGGAGGGGCTGGGAGGTGAACGTGTGAGGCGTGTCCTCGCCCTTAGTACGAGGATCGCTGGAGAAACCCCAGAGTTCATTTTCAGTCTGTCTCGATGATCAAAGGCAGACAGCCCGGGATTTTCCTGGGGATTTAGTGGGACTTCCTACAGCAGGGCTGCGTGGTGTTTGTTTATGAAAGTGTAAACCTCCAGAACTGCAGAGAGCAGGAGTTGAGGAGGGAGTTGAGCGGCGGCATTCGCCGTTCCCTATGAGAGTGCGATGGAAGAGACACGAGAGATGTGACCTCAGGAACAACTGGAGTGTTTGTGTGCAGAGACTGGGGTGGTTTGTTGTACCACCTGTACTGCACTGCCTTCTCTTAGCTATTTTAATAGCTAATTAATCTTGATTTGCTTGGATTTAAGATGTTTGAGGCTCTTTTTTTCCCCTCTTTTGGCACGTATGTGCAACCTATTATATCATAAATCCCACACATTTCAGCAGATGTCACCCTGATTGTTCCTTACAGCACAGCACACGACTAGTAAAACAGGCAGGGTCAGGATCTTGGATTCTTTAACCACTGTATTCAAGGAAGCCAATTTAATGTTCTGTCGCAGCAGCAAAGGGTAATTTCTTTTGGACCTATATCACATTGGCAGCTGATCCAGAGAGGTCAGAACTGCCTGGACGCTGTAGGTTTTGTGGGTGCATTCATCTGCCCTAATAAATTAACTCTTGCCCCCCCCACTAATGCCAACACAGGACATTTCTGAGTATTTAGTGTCTTTATGCTCCTCTAGAACTGTGAATTATTTTTGTGCTCTCGGTCTTTGACCTGCGTCTCGTATCCTGAGATCGATAAAAGTATCCCTTGTACTTTTTTTTTCTTCCTGCTAGAGGCTTGAAAGCAGTTTGCCTGGGGCTGGAGGAAATGACCTTCAGATCAAATAATCCTGACTTGGCAAACTGGGGGTTTGGGTCGTTTTCTTGTGGCTATTTGTGCTGTGAAAGCTGGATAAAAATGTGCAGCTTCAAGTCTTAAAAAAGTGAGTTAGGTTTGTGTTGACTGGGAAGAGCCATTAGCATGTCCTCCGCGTGGGATGTTGCTTGGCTTTCACTGCTGTTTAATGTACAGCTGATATACAGCCCCTGACCTCCCCCCTGGGCTGTTCTGGTGGGCCTGTGAATGACATGGCAGAAGGATAATGTGAATTAAAACATCTTGCAGAAGATAATTACTTCCCTGCTCTTTTCTAAAGAGGAAAAAGATGTAATTAAAAATAAATAAATAAAAGTAGAGGGAGGCTTCTCTCTTAATTCACCACTTCTCTAATACTTTTATTACCCATTTCCTCTTACTTTATGATTAATCTGTTTTTCAAGCATGTCTCTTCTGGGGGGATTGTGTTGCACCTGGAGTAGGCTCTCTGCATGGCCCTTCTCCAGGTCACTGCCTCTGGCCAGGGAGGTGTGGAGATGCTGTGAGCACCCTGGTGCCCTCTGAGCAGCAGTGTGGAAGAGTTGGCTTTTTCTGTCCAGCACCTTCAGCTGAATGTTCCCTGTGCTGTCACACCCCTCCTGGCTAAAACAGAGCTGGCTGAAAAGATTCTGGTAAGATGATTAGGAGCCTGAACCAAACTGTTGTACACACTCCAATTCTCTAATCTTAAGTTGGGAGCTCAGAAGCTTTTTATTTACTTAAGCAGAACACTTTGGAGTGGTTTTTCTCCCTCACAGCCTGTGTCAGTTTTTCAGATGCATACTGCTGATGGATGGGCTCTGTAATCATGCATTGCTGGTTTCAGTCCTGGCAGTAAGCCCCTGAGCAGCCCTGTGTCCTGGGCTGTCCAGAGCTGGGCTCTGCAGTGTGATGAGGCTTGTGGCAGAGGCTTTTTCACAGCGTGTCCCTTTCACAGTCACAGTTGGCTTATGGGCTTGTGGTTATGCTGACAGCTTGATGCAGCCACGGCAGGGATGTTTTCAAGCCTCCTAAACCACTCCTGGGAGCTGAGCAGACAAAGAAAGGCATGGGCAGGACCTCCCGTGACTAATTGGGGGTTTAAGAGGAGGTTCAGTTGATAGAGGGGCCAAATTTGCTCATTGTAGATGCTGGAAACCAGAGAGATGTCTTTGGCATCATCATGTTTGCCTAATAGGGATGCTTGTATAACATCCATTTTTGTATTGCAAAATAGACATTTGCATACTTGGTGTACATTTTCCTTTAGCAGACTCCAGTGCAAGCCAAAGGAGACTTAAAAGAAGAGGGGTAACCAGTGACCAGTTCAGTCATCATTCCAAACCAAGCCAGTATACTGTGTGGGCTGTCAGCATTTTACATGGAAGAAATCCTGATGAATCAGACCAGGAGCTGGGCTTTGGTCAGAGTTTTGGTGATGGTCATGGCAGGGGAAGATCCTGCTGATGTAATCTCTTGGGAACTGGATATTGCTGGAAATACAGGATTAAAAGGAATGGTCCCAGAGAGAGCACTGGTTTGATTTGTGTGTCACACCTGTGGGAGTTGTGCTGTCCTCTGCTCTTCTCTAATTAATTGATCTGAATACCTGAGTCACTTCATAGAATCATAGTGGTTTGGGGGGGAATGGTCCCACCCAAACTGGATGGTGGCTCATCCAGTCCAACCCCCTGCAGGGAGCAGGGACATCTGCACCTAGAGCAGGGTGCTCAGAGCCCCAGGCAACCTCACCTGGGATGGTGCCAGGGATGGGGCAGTGACCACCTCTCTGGGCAACCTGGGCCAGGCTCTCTCTACCCTCAGTGTCAAAAATTTCTTCCTTCTCTCCAGTCTAAATCTCCCTCTTTTAGTTTAAATCATCTCCCCCTGTCCTGTCACAACAGGATCTGCTAAAAAGTCTGTCCCCATCTTACTGAGAGACCACAAGAAGGTCTCCCCAGAGATTTCTCCAGGCTGAACACCCCCAGCTCTCCCAGCAGAGGGGTTCTAGCCCTTGGATCATTTCTGTGGCCCTCAGAATGTCACCAGGCTGCTGCTTAGTTGTGTTGGACTAGCTGCAGAAGGGAGTGCAGCTGGTGGCCTGGAACACTGGAAATCAGTGCTCTGGTCACGTCGGTTGGATTTTTGCACTACAGGCAGACCAGACATCTTGAGTGAATGGCTCAGGGTTGCTGGGATTCTGTTTTAACACTTTTTTTTTTGTGCTTGAGTGCATCAGTGACAAAACTTACCAGGGTCGAGCCTGGCGCAGAACAAATCGCTCTGAATGCAGCTGGCCAGCAGTGGGGTGTTCCCTCATTCCCTTTGTGCACCCTGCTTTGGGAGCTGCCCCAAGGGACATAACCTGTGAGCCTCTGCTCACTCCTGTTGGCTTCCCCAGGGCTGTAACTTCCACAGTTTGCACGTGGTAAATATGAATTTGTGGGAACAGCCACTCACTGTCTTTAAACTGGGGGTGAAATTATTGAATTTGGGGATATTTCCTTAGCTTTTGCTGTCTAGCAGATCAAGATGCATTGCTGGTGGTCTCCAAATGATGCTGTATCAAATCCCATCTCTGCAGCAGTCCTGCTGAAGCACTGTGACTGCACATGGGAGAGGTTGTGCTTGTTTCTGTGCTGTTGCTCCAGAGGATGGAGGATTTGGGCTCAGGAGTTGATCTACAAGAGGAGTTGCTGGTGGAGCAGCCAAGCTGCCCATCCTGCCCCTTTCTCTGGGCAATGCAAACTGTCCCAGAACTGGTCACCAGAGATGGAATTAGTTTGTGATCATTGACAGGGACTTGTGCCTTGATTGATTTATTTTCATCAGCCCTGGTTTAGAGAAGCAGCAGTGAGCTCGGTTTTTGTCCCGTGCTCCCTGGGGCCTCCCCAGTTATCCCAGCTGGGACTCCAGCCTGTCCTGTGTCTGCTCCTGGGATGCTCTGGCCCTTTGTGGGCACGGCTCCAGCAGAGCCAAAGGGCAGTTTTCCATTGAGATGAAACCCTGCCCAGCACAGGCAGCCTGCTGCCCACAGCCACAGAGAGAACACGGAGATCTCTCCTGTCCCTGTTTCCAATCAGGAAGTGAGGCAGAGCCCAGCTCAGGAATAAATACTACCTCAGATGAAACTTCATCTGTTTTTAAAGAACTCCCCCTGACTGAAATGGAGGTTGTTTTTTTTCCCCCCCCTCTTCTTTTTTTAACAGTCCTACCCCGAAAAAATCTCTCCTGGGGTGTGTCTCATCCTCACTTAACTATGCTGAGGGTTTTGGTTTTTTATTCCAAGTGTCTGGAAGCTCCGTGGTTTTCCCTGTTAGGCATTTTTAATTCAGAATGCCCTAGTGAGCCTTTCCTTTTTCTGACTCTCCAGAGTGCTCCTTGGGGAAAAATTTAAAAAATAACATGTAAGCTTTAAATAATTTACTAGGAGAGTAATTTGGTTTATACAGCAGTTCATAAACCTTTAGCTGGTAGAAATCAAAGTACCTTAATCTGAAAAGCAGATGGGGGGGGGGTTGTCAGGGTGAAGGCTTATAGAGTTTTCAAAGACAAATTGTTTAATTCCATCACTGGCAAGGAAAATAAATAGTTCTGCTGCTCGATTGAAAACAGAAACATCATAGAAATGAGACTTTCTTAGCTTTCAAGCATTGTTCATTCTGCAACAAAGAAATCAAAAGAAACTTGGTGGAACGATGTGCCGGGGCTCTATAGTTGATGAGAAATAAAAGGGGGAAAGCTTCTATACCACATTTAACTATTCTTGTGGATTTTCAAGTGCTTTCCCCCTTCCTTTCCTGGCTGACACTCCGGCCGAGGCGTCTGGTCCGTGCGAATCGGCGACGCACGTGATGTCTGCAGGTCATTTCCTTCTCTCAGCAGAGGTGGTGAGACTGGCCATGGTCCCTGCCCTCAACGGGAGTGTGATCTGGGAGAGATTCCCCTTTTCAATGCCACGGAGCTGTCTGCAGCAAGGCTGAAAGCTGGAGCCACGTCCTGCCTGTGTAATGAAGGCTGCGTTTGTCCCCCTGTGTGGATGCTCGGGGCAGTCGGTGGTATCTCGCCAGCACAGCCCCTCCCAGGAGATGGCCTTGCTATAGCTGGGCTAAGGGCCTGATGAGATCACCTCTAATTTGTGTATCAAGCTGGTTTGTATCACATCATTCAAAAAAAAAAAAGAAGAGGGAGGTGGAGAAAAAAACCAAACAACACAACACAAAACCCACACAAAACAACAAAAGCCCCTCTTTATTTGTTTTTTCTTGCTGGGCTTCAAAAGCTTATATTGTAAACAGTGCTGAGAGCAGCCTGTTCCACCCAGAGCTGTCACCTCAGCCAGCAAACAGCAGAGAACAAGCACTTTTGTTGGTGTTTGGCTCCCATTTACTCTGGAGTTCTGACAGCCTGGGATGAGCGGTGCTGTCAGGCCATCCAGGAGGAGGTGGCTGGAGATGGTTGGTGTGCTGAGCTGGCTCCATCACTGATTCAGGGGCCACTCATCATAGAATCACAGACTGGTTTGGGTTAGAAGGGATATTTAAAGCCCATCTAGTCCAACCCCCTGCAGAGAGGAGGGACATCTGCAACTAGAGCAGGTTGCTCAGAGCCCCAGACAACCTCACCTGGAGTGTTTCCAGGGATGGGGCAGCAACCACCTCTCTGGCAACCTGGGCCAGGGGCTTACCACTCTCAGCATAGACATTCCTTCCTTCCTTCTCTTCAGTCTAAATCTCCTTTTAGTTTGAAGCCAGCACCCCTTATCACAACAGGATCTGCTAAAAAGCCTGACCCCATCTTTCTGACAGGACCCTTCTCCTTTGGCCATGAGGATGAAGAAAGCTTGAAGCAAGGCCACTGCTTAGGCCATAGACAGTAGTTTGCAGATTGTTTGAACACCTGCAGCCCTAAACCTATGAGAATGAAGTTTCAAAGACCTCCAATGGCATGTAGCTGGTGATTCAGGGCTGGGTGGTAGCTTGAGAAGTGGAAACTTGGTGCATCCAGTTTCTTTGTTGCTGCTTGTTATGCTTTAGGCACAGTCTTGGGGCAGTGGTGCACAGTGTGTCAGTGAGAGAGACCCTTGTGATGTGGTGTTGAGAGTGATTTGAGCTGGTACTGCAAATTTCACCCTGCTGGGGTACTGACATGGGACCAAACAGGTTTGGTTTGGCTGTGGGAGCTTCTGTGGGGTGAGCTCTAGGATTGTTACATGGTTTTGTGTTGCCTTCTTCTTCTGCGGGATGATAAGCACTCAATCCCTCTGGGTTATGTGAGGGTGTATGTGGTGTTCCTCCCAGCATCTAAAAAATTTCAGCTGGAGTAGAGGGCAAGGGGCTTGCTGAGAGTGAGAAAAAACAAATTTAAAAGGTATTGGAAGTAGCTGAACCCCACACAAGACAATGAGAGTGGCAGCTAAGAGGCCAGACTGGACTTGTTAGAAGTGTGCTGAAGACAAGAAAAGAAATAATTTCCTTCTTCTTCTGTAAAGTTCTGCTCAAAGAAGCCTTCCCATGGAGGCTGCTGAAGCTCCCTGAGAAAAGCAGCTTTGTCTGCCTGTGCTCTCTTAAGTTGTTGTGCTGCTCATTAGAACACTGACAGCAGAGCAGCTCAGCAGACACCATGGGTTTTGTGGCTCCTCTTTTAAGCAGCATCTCTGGGACATACAGAGTTTGGGAGATAGCCCGTGGCAGGAGAGGAAAGGGGAGTGTGAGTGAAGGTTGTCTTCACCTGAGGTTTCTGAATGCTCATGGATGTTAGGAAGGGGCAGTGGGTTTCAGGCTGGCTGTGTGTCTAGGCAGGTAGGAGGAGGATGGCAGGCTTTGACAGGTGGGTTTTCATTGCTCTGTTTGAGCCTCCTTGGGAAGGAATGGGTGCCTGGTGATCACAGCTTGAGCTAGAAAATGAAACTGCCTGAGCCAATCTGGGCAGTCAAGCTTGAGGACAGGGAACGTGCCAGCTTGCCAGGCCATCCCTTTCTGCCAGCATATTCACTCTCCTCAACCCCTTTTTCTCTGGTTTTCTCCATGTTTCTACTGTTGTTTGCTATCCCTTTCCTCTCAGTCTTGTGGTGTGGTGCAGATACTGGTGGTGCCCAGTGGCTCACCTCTATAGTGGTGTTAGACCTTGGTGATGGCAAATTTTTCATCTGGGCACTGAATACCACCACAGAGATGGTCATTGTTGGTGCCAGTGTCCCAGCCTGGGCATGAGCTAGAGGGCTTCCAGGGGGCTGCTTTGCCCTGGGCTGCAGTGGTGCAGTGCTCCATAGCGGGCACAGGAACATTGTCAGTCAGATTCTTGCCTGTTGTTTATCACACTTTGCCTGTTGTAATGCTTTTCACCCCATTTCAAGCATTGCACTTGAACTTTGGGGTTGCTGCTTCTGGACAGTGGGGGCAGACACTCTGCTAGTGGCTTATCCACCTTTATTTTTCCATGTTGAGACCCGTGGCAGGAATGAGCCACAGCTCTGTGGGGTGACGGGCAGTGAATGGGGTATCTGTGTGTGCCAGCGGGCAGAGGTGTTGTGGTCACCAGTTTAATTAGGCTGAGCACTTGATATGGAGTGATGAAGGAGAAATGTGTTACTCTAACAAAAATACCTGTCACAGAAGGTGGCAGTGTGTCTTGGTTCAGTGTGACAAAAACCAGGTGAGCAGAAACCAGCGGCCGCAGCTGGAATAGCTATTAACAACCAAACAAACCCGGGGCTGCTCCCCGAGCCCTGAAACCTGATAGGATTCGATCCACAGCCCTAATAAAAGGAATTTCCATACACAATTACTTCAGCCAAGTTTTAATCTCATATTAGTGTCTTTTGTTGAAAGGGTTGCAGGTAGAAGACTGAGTAATCACCTCTCGGAAGGGCAGCGCAGGCCTGGCGGGATCGCCTCGGGGGAAGGCAGGAGTCAGGTGCAGCTTGGGGTGTCTCTTCCCCCAGCCCTCTCTCTTCCATGCCCCTGGGAGCAATCGGACACAGATAGGTGTGTAGGAGGAGCCTGGAGCTCACCCAGTCAGTGTGCAGGAGCTGGAGAGTGCCAGCTGGGCAGCGGGATGGGAAACAGTGGTAGGTGATCCTGCCAGAATAATAGAGGAGGCTGCTGTGGTGGCTCAGGATGCTGGTAGCAGTGATGCGGGTAGATAACCTGCTCCTGCACAATGGTTTTCCTTCAGGTATCAAAGTACAGGGTTCATAGTAGTTTGGAAGAGATTTTCTGTGTGTTTTCTTACTCGGTTAGGGACCAGACAGGAAAGTCTTGATGTGGTTCTAGTAACTGTATAGTGAGCTGGCCACGGTACAGCCACGGGCGTTACAGGGCGAGGGTGTTTCTTGGCTGACTTCATGCAGCAGCAGAGTGTTGTGGTAACACTGTTAAGTCAACAGCCGAACTGGTTTGAGAGGATCCTGAAAAGCATTTGTCCAGTTTTTCTGGAAAAAAAGAGGCCTCAGCCATGGTGTTCAGGAGGTAAACTGAAGAGCTGAACTCCTGCTCGGGGTGATGTAGATTAGTGGAGAAATGGTCAGGGAACTAGAGCTGAAAGAATGAAATAATCTTCACAAAGCTCTGCATTGTGTGTTTGGTAGGAAGGGGGATTTAATAAAGTCCTTTCATATAAAGTATAAGCAGTAATTGAGTTAGACCTTAGAGTGTTTTGTGAAGCGAGTGCTGACAGAAGAGTTAACCAATCAGACCATTGTTGCTCAGATGTCTTCTGTGGATCAGCCAGTCCCTTCTTCCAAGCTGTTCTAGAGTTGAGTTAAGCCTGAAGTTTTGTTCCAAAACTGCTTTTCCTCTAAAGGAAAAAAAAAAAAATTAATAGCAAAAATGGAATTCTTTTTAGCAGCTCACTTATGAATATAAAAATCTGAACAAATAAATGGTGCAATGATAAAAAAATGTGACATTAACACTTTTTTATGACGTTAGCTGAGACACTTCAGTAACATGCCATTATCCTGGGGTGCTGGGGAGATGATGATTTTTCTATTTTTATCAGTTTTACCTTTCTACACCCCTTTGCTGCTGGTTCCACTTTGCATCCGTGCTGCTGCCATTTAAATTTCCATGGAAGCCTGTCTGGAAGAGTTTAATTCTTTGGAGCTTATCTCGTTGCTTTCTTATTGCTTGTGTAGCTCATAGCCAGAAGAGAGCCACGAGAGGTGGCAGTCCAAGGGAGTGAGGACCTGGGCTCTTGTGGGCCCTGAGCACTCAACTCACACAAGGTGTGTTTGAAACCAGCAGTTTTCTGTCAAACTGGGGTGCTACCTGGAGAAAATGAGCATCCATGTAGCCCTTAGATGACTGTGAACAGATTAAAGCCAGGTCCAGAGATGCTGCTATGGGGTTGGGTTGGGTTAGGTTGGGTCAGCTTGTGCTGTCAGACAGCAGGATTCATTCTCAGAGTTGTCTCAGGGCTGCCTGCCTTGTTTGGTCTTTTTTCTGGTGCTTTCTTGCTGGACTGGACTCGTAGTTAATGCTGAGTTGTGATTTCCATGACAAGACCTCTTCTTGGAGATTTACAGCTCAGCTGCTTTAATTTGCCAGGGCTAATGCTGTGGAATGCAGGTTGACAATCCAGATGTGAAACCTTTCTCCTCGGAAAGAAAACAAAGGATTAAATGTGTTTTAAGAGGGTTTGAAAAAAAATAATTTAAGGTTGAGGCCCTGCACCAAGCATCTGAAGTCTTGAAATACTGCAGTTAGCCACTGATGGGAAACTTCAAAATCCAGAGACTTGAAAGAGTGTCATCTTTGGCCAGGCCACAGGGACCATTGGGTGCACCTGCTACTGCCCACAGCAAATGTTCCTCAGATTTTGCAGCCTGACAAATAATCCAGTTCTGCATCTGCAACACAACCCTCTGAGCTCTCTTGTTCAGCCAGTTCTCAGCACATCTCACTGTCTGCTCTTCTAACCTGCATTGTCTGAGCTTACCCATGAGGATGTTATGGGAGACAGTGTCAAAAACCTTGCTGAAGTCAAGGTAGACACATCCACTGTTCTCCCTGCATCTGCCCATTGTCACACCATCAGACAAGGCTCTCAGATTAGTCAGTCAAGACTTCCCTTGGGAAATCCATGCTGGCTACTCTTGAGTAGCTTTTCTTCCATGTGCTTAGAGATGATCTCTAGAATGAGCTGCTCCATCGCCTTCCCAGGGATGGAGGTGAGGCTGATTTGTAATTACCAGGGTCTTCCTCCTTGCCCTTCTTGAAGACTGAGTGACATTAGCTTTCCTCCAGTCACCAGTTCCTCAGGCACCTCTCTTGTTCTCAGTGATATTTCTAAAATGGTAGAGAGTGGTAGAGCAACAACATCAGCCAATAGTGTCATAGTGGTGGTTAATGTTCCAAATGTTGGGGTTTTTTTGTTGGAGAGAGGAACATAATGGTCTCAGCCAAGCCATTGAATCTGATCCTTTGTGCTCGTGAAGATTGGTACAATGCATCTATCAATTAATATCCGTTTGGGTTTCAGAGTTATTTGGGCTGGAAACAATGCAGTGAGAGTTCATTGTCCTTTCAAAGAAAAGATGAAAACATCTCTAACTTTCTCCCAGCCCATATGGAAAGAGACGAGGTTGGGAGCCTGTACTACCAGATGTCTTAAAATTGAACTGGTGAGTTACAAAGGGCAGATCTCCCAGGGCAGGCCTTTCTCAAGCTGCCTTTAGAAATATAACAAGGTAGAGATGGCAGAGCTGTGCCTTGTGATTTATTAAAACTGGGCTTGTAAAGTAAAAAGCTTGTGGCTTTTTATGTGGGACTAATAATCTGCTTGATGTTCTCTTTTGATCAGATCGAGGAAGCCTCTGTAAGGCAGTGGTTTTGCAAGTAGAAGAGGCACGTTTTGTATGTTCAGTTGATATTTACTCATCAGAGAGATCTCTGCCTTTTTACTGGGTTGTGGAACAACAGATTGCTACAAATATGCTAAGAAATGGCTTTAATGCCCAGAACGGCTCACATTCTCGAGGTAAAAATTAGGAAATAAAACAAACCCCCCAGGCTGAAAGTGCCTTTTGTAGTAGCTCTGTAATTTTCTTGTTTTTTGTTTTTTAAGTGGGATGTTGTAAGTTGAGTAATTAGAATGACTTTGAGAATGCACACACAGAACTAGGGGTTGATTTATTTTTGCCCTGTGTGCATTCACATTCTTTCCCTTTTTTTTTTTTTTAATATATATTTATTTTATTTTGGGGTTGGTTTTATTGAAACAAAGTTGTTTGGCTGGAGAAAACGTGGTTTGATGTACGAGCTCTTGCTGGTGCTGCAGTAAGGTAGTGTCGAGAGCCATCAAACAGTTGCAGGAGAAGCACAATAAGCACCAGTAATCTCTTCAGTTTGATAAACCAGTTATTTGTGCAGCTTGATAAAGTGGAGGCTTAAGGTTTCCTTCCTGCACTGGAGTTCATCAGGCTGGAATTCAGGACTCGTGCGCCGAGATCAAACCAGCATTTAGCCACGGTCTCCTAAAGTGTCTTAACAGACACGTTGGGGAGTGGTACTAAACCCTCAGCTTTGTGCAGCTTTTGCCAATTAATCACTTTTGGTCCCTTCCAACAAATGAACTGTAGAAAGGAGAAAATCATTGAGGAGCAGAGCAGCTGTAGAAGGGCTCCCTCCATCTAACAGCCTTTCCTAGCTCTGCAGAAATCCACGGGCACAGAGCCACGCTAAACACAGAGCGTTCAGCCACATCTGCAGAAAATCCATGGGAGGGCAATGTGGAAAGTTGGCACAAGTGTTGGTGGAAGGAAGTGGGAAGAAAGAAAATCATTAGCTCAGGCTAACCAGGATTTGTAGACTTGAGGTCGTCTTATCTGTGGAAGTTCTTCTTCCACCCTTTCTGTTGTTTTAACCACTTCTCTGACTCACTGGAACTTTTTCCATGACTGCAGACTTGGAATTTGTTATTTTTGAGCCCTCGAGAGACGTTTTTTTCTGGGCTTTTGGGCTGTTCCAGACTTCTGGGCAGGTAGGACACTCATCATTCCAGCAGTATCAGTGCCCTCACTGTGGTGCATCTGATTCCTGGTATTCTCTCAGCTCTGAGCATGCTGTTAGATGATGTATTCCTCTTGCTAATTTAGGCAATTTACCATTGATTCCAGCAGAGCCTGATGAAGTATGGCAGCTGGAGATTAGTCCCAGGTGCCTGGGCTGACCTTAGCTTTATCAGCTGCTTTCAATACTGTAAGCATGAAGCACTTGCAAGTTTGCTGGTTCCTCCCGTGATTGATAGACCAATTCTAAAGTGGCTTTCCTCCTCGTTTGGGATCCAAGAGGATAATGCCATGCAGCTGTCCACAGCAGGATGCTCTTGTGGTGAATACTGTGATGCTCTGTTGGCTTATGACCAACCTGAATGTTTATTAAAATGGCAGTTGTGTTTTGCAAGCTTGACAACTCACTAGTACATGGTTCTGCATTTTCCTCTTCTGTAAACACCTTGAGTGGAACTGAACAAGACTCTTAATGCTCAGGTGAGGCAGAGTTATTTTAGAAGAGGTTTAACTGCAGATGTGTGGAATAGCAGTGACCAGTGGTACCCGTTGGCTGGTAGAAATAAGCTTGTAGCAGTTGGCAAAGGTGGTTGGTCATTTTGAGTGTGATTTTGGTGAACTTCCCTGGAGTTCTTGTCAGCTCCTGTGGGTATAAGGGACAGACTGGTGAGGGAAACTTTTCCACCTGGCCTCAGGACCCCTTTTGGTGTGTTCCCAACATGCTATCACTGGACTGCATCACTTAGGTGTGGGCACACTAACGGGCATCTTCCTTAGGCCTGTAAGTTCTGTGAACTCCTGCACCCATCTGAAGCTCATGGAAGCCTTCTCATGATTGAGGTGGTAGATGCCCCATCCGCGGAAGCATTCCAGGCCAAGCTGGATGCAGCTCTGAGCAACCTGCTCCAGTCGCAGATGTCCCTGCTCTCTGCAGGGTGGGGTTGGACTAGATGAGCTTTAGAAGTCTGTTCCCACTTGGCCTTTTTCCAGTAGATCCCTGTTTCTCTTAAACTGGGGAGCCCAAAACTGGACACAGTATTCATGGTCTCCCTAGGGTAGAGTAGAGCATGATTAGGAGCCAGACTTAACCAGGGGAATTTTTTTAAGCTAACTTCTGCATCTGCTGCTGTGTGACGTTGGCAGAGGTCATTGCTGAGGAGCTGAAGGCATTTGAGCTGCTCATTCAGAGACACAGTCTAGGATTGTGTTGGCCTGTCTGGGGGAAGGGTCCTCACCACATTACTGAAGTGCATTTTCATTGAAAAAGAAAACAAAACCAACAACGAGACGAGAACTCATCTTCCTTGAAAGGATGAGGGTTACTGGCAGAGGATGAGCTCTACAATGTGCAAGTGACCCCGAGAAACCCTCTGGAGCATGGCAGGCCACTGGTCCCAGTGTCTGTACCACCTGCACGTGGCACTGCCCATCTGTAAGAAGGGAGAACAGCTCTGCAGGTTGGCTCACTACAGCAGCATCTCCTCAGCCTGTCAAGCTGGGTTCCCTTTCTGCTACTCAGAGTGTGCTCTGTGTGATCCAGTGCTGGTCTCTACCTACACAAGAACACCACTGGTCATTTTTTCCAGTCTTCCTTAATCTCCTTCGAAACTGAGAGCACTTAATCCAGCGTTTTGAAATGACTCTGACTCGTAGGGGCCGTGGCAGCAATGAAACGTTTCGCTTTCAGCTTCCTTAATGTGAAAAATGTGGGCTGTTCTCATGGGCTGGAAGTAATGTTACAGTTAACACTTGGGGGATGGTTTGGCCCTGCTTTGTGCCTCCAGTTTTCTTTCCTTTGGCTGGGAATGAGTCGGTACGTCCTGCACGGCCCGCTCGACACCTCAGGAATTGCAGTGTTTCTTTGGGGCGATTCTGCTCGGCCTCATTCCCAGCACGGCCCAACAATCCAGTCACTCTCCTCCCCGGGGACAGAAATGACACCAGCCATTTATAATCATGGCTTTCAATTGCCCTAGAGCTGGGGCTGTCTTGTAGGCAGGTTTTGAGAAATGAGGGGTTTTTTTTCTTTTGAAGGTGCTTGGGAAACTTCTGCCGGGACTCGCGAGTGCCGGGGCCTTTGTGCGGGAGGCCGGAGGAGGCCTTGGCGGGTGATCCATCAGCGGGCGGCCTCATCCTTCCCAGCCCAGCTCCTCACAGAGCCCTCACGGGCAGCCCTGGCCAGAGGCTGGCACTTGGGGGGTGTTGTCAGGCTGAGGGGTGGCCTGAAAACTGAGGGTTGGGTGTGCGGGGAGCACTTCTTGGGAGTAAACCCTTAGCTGGCAAAGTGCTGGCTCTAAAGAGTCCTCCTGTAGATGCAGTAACCACAAAAATGGATGAGAATTGATTTTTATCTCGTGGGAGAAAGGTGTAAACCTGGGTCGAGGTGGCTGTGACCTAAGGGGATGAGATGCTGTCTCACTCTTTTCTTTCAGTTGTTTTTTTCCAGTGGGCCTGAGGCTTGGCTCTTTGGTACCTACAGGAATTGTGTGACATTACATGATGGGTCCACAGCTCAAGAAATAGTGATTGTCAAGTAGATTTTGAAGTGACAACAGCTGCACGGAGTATAAATTGAATTTTTGAGATTTTTTTGATGTGGTTTTTTTTTTTTTTTTTTTTGAAGAGAGGTTGGTTTTAGGGTTTTTGTTTGTTTCTTTGTTTTGAGAAATGAACTGGAAATCTCCACTTGCATCATTTAGTAGCCAGGTGGTGGCTTATGGGGAATTGCTCCATCTCCTACCCTAGTGTAATGATGGCAACTGTGTGCACTGTTAAAGCTACTGGTAACTGGAAAAGTTAGAGTTGCCAAGAGAAAACAGGGCTGAATATTATAAAGAACTTTCAAAGGAAGTATTTAAAAACAAATAAAGGGAAAACAGACAAATGCAGAGGCTGAAGTAGCTTCTGACCTGTCACTTTCTGCTCTAAGTTTGCAGAAAACAAACATATCACAACAGGGAAAGTGTTTTGATTGGCAGGGTTTTGTTACCCAAATGTAAGTCAGTTTCTAGTCTGCTCATGCTCTAGGCATTCCTCGAGACACAGAATTGATGATTCTTTTATTTATTAGCAGTATTTCCTTGCTTTCTCTCAAAGTCATGTCTGTAAAAAAATAATGGTGTTGTCCCCATAACTTGAAAATCTTGCTGAAAGTTTGGATAGTCTGGTCTAAAAATCTCTATATTTGTGTTGCTGGAGCACTTGGATTTGGGATTTGAATGAAAATAAGAGATCCCTCCAAGGAGGCAGATCCTGCTGTGGGCTTAGTGTCCTGCCATAGTGACTGTTCAGTGGGTGGGTGGCAATGGTGACTTCGGTCAGTGCTGCAAATTGGGGGCAACCTTTTATAATTCTTGCAAGAGTGATTAATTTATTTTTGTTAATGTCCATTTGATAACTATGCTGGTCTGTTTTAAACCCAGTAAATAGAAGGAAAGGGCACTTGTTGGGAGTAAGGGGGAGGAATGAACACCCTGGCTTTACACTCCAGTACTTCTAGCAAAGGAGACTGTTATCTCCTTCCAGATAACTAGGGAAGGACACTCACAACACGGTATCATGTGAATATAGTTATTGCCTGCCTTATATCACTGCAAGTTCTCAACACATCTGGACCATGAGCAGTTCCAGTAACATTAAAACGTACTATTTTGCTTGGCACATTGAGGCTGTGGTATATGCCAATTAGTAATGGCTCTTGGAAACAGGCTGCTTTAAAACTCTCCCTGAACTATTCCCCAGAGAAATTATTCAATTAAGTACAGCTAAAATTAATGTCCATGGGTTTTGTTCGAATAAAACAAAATAAGCAGCTGGAAAAGGGAAAACTTCTCAGTGTGTGCTTTTAAAATAACAACTCTAACTAATAACTGTGTTTGCTGGAATCGATACCACTGTTTGTTTTCTCAGTGTTCTTCTTAAGCTGTGAATGATCTGACAAGTGCTGCCACAGCTGATGGCCTGGGACTGTTCTTTGTCACTCCCCTGTATGTCCAGATCACCATCTCCCATCTCCAGACCTGCTTCTGAGAGGATGAAGTGTTCTGTCTCGCTCACGAGTACCTAAGTGTGACCCAGATCCAATCTCCTAATCTCCTATATTTGGTGATGGATGAGTTGCTGCTTGGATGCAGTGTGGAGGGTGGTGTGTGGTAGGAATGGCGGTCCTGTACTTGTCCTCTTAGTCCTTGGAGCAGCTTGCAAGGTTTCTGTAGCAGAACAAACAGCTTCCTTTGCTTTCAACAAGTGTTAGCTGAAGGGCTGAAGGCTTGGTGAAGCAGGGGGAACCAGGTATTCTGGTGGCTTCTGTTGGTCCTTGGCCACCTGAGCTGGGCACTTGGGCTGCTTTTCACTTCCCAAAGGCCAGGCAGAGGTCGTAGGACTCTGGAGCAGTTTGTTCTTTCCAGTCAGTGTGTTTTTCACTGTTGTCAGGAACCTAGGGTATCAGGAACAATCCTGCTCCTGAAGGAGTTGTCCCTTTTCAAGGATTCCTCAGGGTGGAGAGCTGGCATGGCCTGGAGTCCAAGGGGTATGTTGAGAGGAGGACCCTCTGCTGCAATGGCTGGTGCATCATGGAGTGTCTCAGGCTACTGAAGGGAGCTTGGAGGGCAGGCTGGGGATGCTCAGCAGGGGAGAATAGCTGCCCTTCCTGACCTCCTGGACACACACCAAGTCTGCCAGCTCCTTCCCTGCTCTGCCTGGAAATCCTGCAGCCCAGCTGCCTTCTGCTCTGTCCAGGCAAGGGCAGTTGGTGTCTTCCTGCTGCCCAGAGCAGAGCTGCAGGGGGAGGTGAGATCCCCTCTTGCCTGTCAGGAGCTAATACGTATACAGATGCATTCCCAGCAGGAGGCTAGAAGAGTTTTCTCAACCTGACTTGTCTCCAAGGACTATCAAGCCCCTGGAAATGAGAAGAGCTAAAGAGTGAGAGCTGAAACACAGAGGAATAGGTAGGTTTGCTTTCTTGGAGAAGTTAGTCTTTTGGGGATTTTTAATACTTGAGGTTCTGCCAAGGAAGAGATTAAATGGCATCAGTTACATTTGGGAAGGTGAGGGGAGGAGTCTTGGTCTGTACTTGAAATGCAGAACTCAATAACAGCAGAATCTCAGCATGGTGGGAGTTGGAAGGGACCTCTGGAGATCATCTGGTCCAACTCCTCTGCTCCAGCAGGGTCACCCAGAGCAGGGAGCCCAGGATCAGATTGTCCAGGCAGGCTTGGAATCTCTACAGGGAAGGAGACTCTACAGCCTCTCCGGGCAGCCTGGGCCAGGCTCTGCCACCCTCACAGCAGAGAAGTTTTTCTTCCTGTTCAGTTGGAACCAACTGGGTTCCATTTTTGTGCCTGTTGCCCCTTGTCCAGTCACTGGCACCACTGAGTAGAGTCTGGCTCGTCCTCTTATTCCCCATGGGCACTTTAGATATTGATCAGTATTGATAAGATACCACTGATAAGAAATTGGTTTCCTGGCATCCTGAGCTCCAGTGGGCTTTTGGCTATTACCTTGGACAGTGAGGAGAAGCCTGGAGCATGGGGATGTGCACACCTCAGAAAGCCTGCAGGAGTCAGGAATGACCAGCAGCACTGGGGAGAACTTGAGACTCTTGGCTTTGTTTTTTTTACTGTGTTTTTCTCCTTTCACTCAGCTTTGCTGTTGGGGCTGGCACACTGTGCTGACCTCCTTCAGCTTCCTGATGGACTTACATTAGTTGCAATCTTCATTTCATACCACTGGCATTTGGAACAATGCTGCTTTCTCATTAAGGTGTAATTATGGGGTTTGGACGTATAGAGGTTGGCATCTGATATATGATTCATTTCTTTGGTATCTCACTCTTCTCCTGAGGCACCAGAGACCTGGAGGAGGGAGGGAGGGAAGCCTGCCTGGCTTCACCACCACATTCCAGCCTTACTTTAAGTTTTTTACATAGTATAAAACGTTGTGGATTTCAGTTCTGCTGCAGCCTGCCGTGCCTCACAGTGGGCCATACTGGGGAGGTGCATTACTCATTGATAAATACTGTTGAGTGATCTGTAAACTGAAATCCAGAGAACATCCAAACAACTCGAGGGAGATGTTTCAGCAGCAGCACCAAACCCCAGAACTGTGTCTTGCTGCCTGTGCTTCCTCTGGCCACTTTCACTTGGCTTTTTGGTTTCTAACTCCACAAACAGAATGGGGGCGACTCAAAGATGGAGTTGCCAAAACCAAATAAGGTTTTTTACAAGTTTTAAACAATAATAATAAAATAATCAGTGTAATGTCATGTATGAAAGCAAGACCTCTGGCTGGGCAACAGCCTTCTTCTGCTTCACGAGGAGAGATGTTTGTCCTCCCTGGGGCCTCCATGAGTTAAGGAGAATGGTTTTAAAAAGACCTCAATCCCTCCCATGCCTTCAGAAAGGTGTTCAGGGCATAGATAGAAACAGGGAGGCATCTGATGGAAAGACACCTGGATCATTTTCCTGCTCTTGAGTGGAGAGAGTAGGAAAAAAACCCACATGGTTTCCCACAAAACGAACCGTGGTGTTCCTTGGAAGAGCCCAGCTCTCCAGTTCTGCCACCTCCTGGTGCCAGCTCCCCTCGTGGGCTGCTTCATGCTTCTCCATGAGGAATTGTCTTTCTCCTGAGCTCCACAGTGGGAGAAGCAGCAGGGAGGGCTCTGTCCCAGTGCTCTGGTGATGGCAGCCAGCAGCAGCCATGGCTGTTCTGTAGGACCCTCTGTGCCTGCACTTCACCCTGTGACTTCTAATCTCACTAATTACACTTTCTGTGATTAAAATGGGCAGTGATGGTGCCTGAGCCATAACTCCATGAATCACGGAATTGTTCAGTGCCACCTGAGGAAGATGCTGTGTCAGTTTTGTGTTTTTAGTGTGAGTTTATGACCCATCCATTGGCTTGCTCCTCTGTCTTCAGCACTGGCCGGGCACCGGTGGGGTCTTGGTACCAGGGTCAGAAAAGGAAGAAAGATGGAGTGAATGAATGGGCTGGGAAAAGGGCCTTTTCTCTCTGGAAAGGTTTGGGCTTCTCATTTTGTTGTCGAAACTGAGGATTTAATCTGCAAACCTAAAGCTGGTTATTCGCTTGAAGGTGCTCAGGGATGTGTTTCAGCATAAAGGGCATCGTCACAGAGGTCAAATGCTGAAGGTCCAGGAGTGCAGAGTGCTCTGGGATGGTGCTGTTTTTATCATCTGAAAAATGCTTTTCCAGTGGAAACTGCTCCCTTGGAAAACATCTGACCAGATGTAGAAAGACTTGATGGCTGAGTTGACAAAGAAGATGGGGCTGCCAGAGAAATCTGATTTCAAAGCCATAGGAAGGGTTGTTAGAAATGTCAACAGAGGGGTTGGGAATATGGGAAAGGCAGCTGGTGGTGGTGCTGGAGGACCTGTGCTCTGCATCCTGCTGCTCGCCAGGACTGGCAAAGCCTATGCCTGGAGCTTGCAGCCTTTTAGAGGTGTGGACCAGGCAGACTGCTCCAGCACCTGGCCTGGGTTCAGCTCCATGTTTGGGGTCCCATCCAGCACGAGCCCTTGGCATAGGAGTCCAGCTGGAGAATGATGTATGGGCTGGATCCTGGAGAGGTGACTTCCAGCTTGAATGGGTGGGATTGCTGCCTTAGGGGAGGCTCTGGACTGATCCTTGCTGGGGCCAGAGGGAAGCAGAACCAGCTTTTTACAGAAGGCATTGGTGGTTTGGGGAATTAAAAGAGAACATTTCTGATTTTCATGACAGAGGCAAAGCTTTTGAAGGAAAAAGGGTCTGAAGGAGTTGTTTTTTTCCTGAGAAATTCCTAGGATTGCATACAATTTCTTTGAGTTTTTTATCATCTGTCTTCTCTTGGTGACCTTTCCATAAATATCTTTCTTGCTATTAGCAGATGTGATTTTAAAGCTGTCTATAAATACACCCTTGGACTTCTAGATTCTGGTGGTCACTTGTAGCCCAGCTCTTCTGAACACACCCAGACTGCACATGGATGGACCTTAGAAACTGGGGCAGAATCCCCTTCCTCAATCTGCTGCCCACACTGCTGTGGATGCAGCCCCAGTCTGAGCTCATCTCCAACCTTCAAACTTCTCCCACTTCAGCTGGGCTTCAGATTACTCAGGTTTTAATAGGAGGCTTGTGTGGTTGGTTTTATCTTTTGCTTCAAGTTCCTGCTTCACTGCAAGAAAACCTTGGCTCAGTCTGTGGTTTGCAGTGCAGTGTTACAGAATTGTCCTTCTGAAGGTGACTGGCCACCCTTCAGCAGCCAGCCTGCTTCTCAGTGGGGGACCTCACTCTATCCCATTTTCCAGGTTTCTCTCTGGTTTTATTTTGGGCTTGTTCCTTTCACAGCCAGGTAAATGGGATAGAAATGTTTTCACCCTAGATGTCATTGCCAGTGTGAAAGGCAAAGAGGGTAGCAGGTTGGTGATCTGTCAGAAGAGGTGGTCCTTGGGACCCTGCTGAGAACTAGTGTAGGAGCATCAGTGCTCCAGTGTCTTTCTTAGCCATGGAGTTAGTTTTCTCTGGCAGCAGCTCTGCCCACCACTGGTTTTCAGCTAAGCCTCATAGCCCATGTTGCTATTGTCTTTGCATTACTTTGGAGTGGGGAGAGATGCTTTAATTAATGTGAAGGTCGAGAGCTGCTCTGAATCTGTGTCACCACAACAGCATGTTGGTGGGAGTAGAGGGGTAGATGTTTCTCTGCAGGGTGTTGGTGGTGTTTAGAATCATGGAATTGTTCTGGTTGGAAGAGACCTTTAAAATCAAGCACAATTGTTAACCCAGCACTGCCAGGGTACCACTGCCCCATGGCCCTCAGCACCACAGCTCCATGGCTTGGAAATCCCTCCAGGGGTCACAGGGATTCTACCCCTGCCCTGGGCAGCCTGGGACAGCCCTGGACAACCCTGCAAGGGAAGAAATTGTTCCTCAGCTCCAACCTAAACCTCCCCTGGGGCAACCTGAGGCTGGTTCCTCTTGTCCTGTCACTTGTTCCTGGGGAGAAGAACCTCCTGTCAGGAGCTGTGGAGAGCAAGGTGGTCTTTCCTGAGCCTCCTTCTCTTCAGGCTGAACAAGCCCAGGTCCCTCAGCTGCTCCTCACCAGACTCGTGCTCCAGACCCTCCCCCAGCTCCATTGCTCTTCTCTGGACACACTCCAGCCCCTCAGTGTCCTTCTTGGAGTGAGGGACCCAAAACTGAACCCAGTTTGTAGGTGTAGAGGGGTGGATGGGAGCTTCTCTGCGGGATGTTGGTGGGATGGAGGGCTGGATGTTTCTTCACACAGTGTTGCTGGTTGCAAGGCCACTCTGGCCTGGGGTACCTGATGGGATTGGCTTAGGATTCGACTGGTGGTGGGGTAAGAGAATGTCTTTGTGCTTTCCTCTCACAACTGCTTAGGGAAAGACCCTGCTCAGACCTCCAGCACTTCCTGGTCTCATTTGCACGTGGCATCAAAGGACTGGTTACTTGTCCAGCTTTGGGCTACGTGCTCAGTGAACTGCCCTGCTCCTCTGAAATCTGCCCGTATCAGGAGACACAGAGATAGGGAGAAATGCTTCTCCCACTCTGGACAGTCCAGTTCTCTGGTCCTGAAATGGTTTCTGTGGGCTGTTCTGCCAGAGGAATGGCTTGGACAGGGGGATGGGCAAGGAGAGGCTCCAGACATCATCCCAATTGCAACGCCTTGGGCTTTGAAACGATGACAGAAAATTTTCCTGCTTGCATTTGTTCTCATTTAGCTACAGCTTGTTCACCAGGATGTTTTTCAAGGAGGGTCTGGAGAGTGTTGGCAAAGGAAAGTCTCCAATTTCCCAAGCCTTCTTATCTCTTTGTCCTTGACAACGATGGGAACTTTTGGCACTTTCTTTTCCTTCCAAGGCGAACAGGAGAAATCCCTGCACTCTGCAGGCAGCTTTGTGCTGCTTTTCCTGCCTGCTGAGTCACTCAGGGCAGATAAATTTCCCCAAAATGCTGTTGGCTTTGCAGATGTTGGACCTGGGAAAGTTGGGTGGGAGGAGGACAGGAGAATTAATGTCTCAACTACCAACTGAACAGATTTTGCTGTTAGATAAAGTGCTGGGGGAAATGAAATGCATTTTGGTGTAGAATGAGCAATAAAATCTGGAGTATTGTGGAGAATTTCACCAGTGTGTGAGGCTGGAGCAGGGCAGCATTGGTGAGGTGATGCTGCTGAACCATGGGAGTAGGGAATGGTTCAGATCTAGAGGATGAAATGGAGAAGCACCACATGTCTGACCTCTGCCTTCCCTTTGGGTGAATTAAGGCTTTTTAAAGTACTATTAAGTATTATTAAGCACTAAGAATTAACTTATTAAGTATTAATCAGAAGCTTAGGTTTTAAGATGGAAAGTACAAGATTTTTTGGATGCTGATGTCATTTTACAGAGGGATTTGCTGGAGGTGAGTGCTTGTGGGGTAGACTTAAAAAGCACTTGTCAGAAGGATGATGCTTAAATCTCCCAACTCTCCAGGAGAGTAAACCTCTGTGCTACAGGTGCCTTTGACAATTCACTTTGTGTTGTCAGGAGTTCAATTGGTTTCTGTGTTTTCTGTTCTCCAGAGGTATCATCCAGCTCTGTGTCTAGAGCAATGCCATCCATCTACCTCAGGAGCTGAACCAGGGAGGGGCTTTGGCTGTGTCCTCCATGCTCATGTGGTTGGGACCACACCGAGAGCTCCCAAAAGTGTTTGTGAAGATGATGATTCTGGATGGGTTGTAATGGATCTGTGCTGAGATTCCATGTCCAGGGACTGGAATTTCTAGTTTCCTGTAGCATCTGCGCCAGTTCTCTGTGATTACTGTTTTCTGGCTGCCATCATACTCCATGGCTACTGAGACTCAACCTGTTCTTCCAGACTCCCCATTTTTCCTCCATGCATCACTGGAGCAGCGCACTGAGGCTAAAGTCAGAGCCTCTTGGGCAGCATTTCCCAGGATTTGGCCCCTTGAGTGCGTTGGGAGCTTCCAGCAGCACGTGCTTGTTGAGCAGGGATGCTGGGGGCCTTGGGAGATTAATGCTGCTCTTTCTCTTTCCCCAGAGATCATCGACGACCTGACTAACCTGGTGGAGAACACAGACGACAAGCTCCGCAACCAGACGCGCCACGTGAAGATGGTGGACAAGAAATCCACGTCCTGTGGTAAGCAAAGGGCTGGAGCACAGAGCTTGTCCTCTGACTGAGTGCTGAGCTTGGCGTGCAGAGGCTGTGTCCAGTGCACTCCACCCGAGGTGGAGTTCAAAATCCCACCTCTCCAAGCTCCTTCAGCTGACACTGTGGGTTTGACTCCCTGCGCTTGCTGCGTGTGGAGCCCCTTGATTTCCTGAAGCCATTATTGCACAATATTCCGATTGGAAACTGCAGGACTGTGTGGAGTTAGAGTGGTTTGTGTTAATTAGCTTTAAAAAACTTGCTAGCTACCAGCTCTCCCAAACTGGTTACCACAGGGGGTGATGCTGGAGGAGCTTTTCCAGTGGTGTCCTGTGGGAATGTGTTCCCAACCACGTGGTGTTCACAGCCTACCAGGATGAAAAACTTCCTGGTGGCTCCTCAAGTTATGTGCAAGCTGGTAAAGCTGAACTGTATTCTCTTTCCATACAGCCAGAGAGAGAGGTTGCACAGCTCAGGGGAGGGACTGTGGGTTCCTCCGTAGGGTGAAGAGCTGGGAGTTGGCACAGTGACCATGGGAGATGGCAGCAAATGTTAGGAGGATGAGTGGCTGGGGGATAAAGTCCATGGGGAGGTGGTGGTAGTGAGACACTTCTGGAGGTAGCACATCAGGTTCTGGGGTCCATGGCCCATTTTTTCCCTGCTTGAGAACTCAAAATGCCAACAAGATCAATTTATGCTCTGTAGAAATTGCAGGGATGTTCAGTGGTTGATGGGACTTGGCTTGTGAGAATTACTAAGAAGGTTGAGAGGGGACTTGGTCCTGTAGCAGTTTCAGGCTAGAGGGGAGCTTTGCTTCTGGAGAATAACAGCAAAAGTGACCAAGCCTAGATGGCAATGAGGTACTTTTTTTCAGCACTGAGGATATGTTTCAAGGATTCCTTTAGTTCTTCATCAGTGATAACCTTTTGAAAGCTTGGCTGATATAGGCTGGTGAAAAGCTGTGGCCTTTTCTGGGCATTTCTTGACTTGTCAGAGGCATTTGTCTACGATTTCCTTCATCCCAACTAAGGGTAGAATTAAAGGCGTGACCGTAGAGTAATTACCCAGACATTTGCTGGGAAAATTATACATCCAGGCACAGTCAGTCCAGTAGGTTCCTCCAGTGCATTGATGATAACTTCCTAATGCAGATGTTGGAAGAGCCAACAAGGAGAGGAGTGATGCTGGACCTTGTACTGACC
>JANHGL010001874.1:58982-97881 GCA_024611195.1 Ceyx melanurus
CTGGCAGGGGGGTTGGACTAGATGATCTTTTAGGTCCCTTCCAGCCCCTAATTTCTGTGATTCTGTGATTCTGTGATGACTGGCTTCGTCATTTTAGATCTTTGGTTTTGACACAGGGTGGATTTAATCTAAAAATAATTGCACTTGAATGATCTGGGTACCCCCTGTGAGGCTTTTCCCCGTGGTTTCTGTGGTTTTGTTTTCTGCACGTGTCTGTGAAATGCCCACATGGGGCAGCCAGTCAATCCCATTTCATACTGGACACCTCTGCCTGCTGTAGGTATTTCTCCCCCTTTTCAGGTTCCTTGTTTGAAGACATCCTCCAGCCAGCAATGCTGGGTAATGAGTCTGTCTCTTTAACTCCAAAGCCCACGCTGGGGAATTTGAGAGGAGGAGGAGGATGGGAGAGGGAAGGCTGGGAGGCTCCTGGGCTGGATTCCTTGGGGGTGACCTCTCTCACCCTTTCCACATTGACAAGCAGATTTCTGCAGGGGCTGGGTGAGAAGAGCTGCCTCTCGGTGCCTCTTCCCTCTGCTCCCATAGCTGCTTCCCTAGCTGCTCCCATAGCTCCTCCCCTGTTTGCATAACAATTTGGGCATCTCCTGGGCTAGCTGGGCTCCTCTGCCCCAGCCTGGGCTTTAGAACAATAATGCTGGAGGGCTCAGCCTTTCATGGCAGAATTCCCATCCCTTTTCCACCCTTATCCCTGGTGCTGCAAGTTAACTGGTGTATTAAGATCAGAATAAGCCTGTGTATGTGCAATTATTCCTTGAACTAAGCCAAGCAGTGGGAAAACTGGCACCTGCTGGTATTTTTTTTCCAAGTGCTTCACCCCCTTCCAATATTTTGTTGAAATTGATAAAATATTTATTAAAACTCCAGCTGGGGCAAAGTGCTCCCCCCTTCCTTCCCTGGGATGCAAACATTTGCTCGGCCCCAGTCGTGTGTTCCAGCATGTGCCTGTTCCTGTGTTTTTTTGCCTCAGTTCTGAAATCATAACATCTTTTTATTATTCTGATGAGCGCTCAAACTGGAGCCACTGGCTGTGGATAGGAGCAGAGCAGCCTGGCACCAGCAGTGGAATAATCACCCTTTTACAAGCAGGAATGTAACACAGCAATGGGTGGGTCTTTGTTAGCAGCCACTATAATAATAAAATCAAAGTATTGCTGCTGAAATCCAACTGTAATCAATATTTCAACATCTCGTTCTCATGCAAACCTTGTGTCAAGCTCTGGAGGTCGTCCCCAGCGTGATTTATTCCAGGGCTGGCCAGCCCTCAGTGCTACCTGGGTGCAGCAGGGTCTCACCTCTGGCCCTGCTCAGCCCTGGCACAAACCTTCGGGTCATTTTGGGTGGGTTGCTTCATTTGCAGCTTGTTTTTGATGCCGTTTCTCTTGCTGCCTCAAGAGCTGTTGACAATCCCAGCCCTTGCTTCTGCCCACTGAAGGCTGCCCCGCTTGGAGCCCGTCTCCCTTGGTGGCCCCAGGCAGCCCCACGCTGGTGTCAGTGGGAACTCCAAGGGATTGCAGTGGAAGAATGATCATGGGATATACTCCAGTCTGCTGCGTTTATGAAATTCTTGTTGAAAATCATCAGTCATCTGCAGGCAAATGTTTGGATGCTGCTTGGCATTGTTTCCTTGCTTTGCAGTGTGCGTTGGGCAGTGAGGGGGGACATTTGGACCTAAGGATTTCTGAGATTTCAGGCATTCCCATTGAGCTTTTCACCACGATGTACATGCAAATCATTAATCAAATGCTAGCCTGCCTTTCCCAGATTTCTACAGGAATGCCTGTGTGCACAGCCCTGGCTTTTCACTTTTACCACTGGCTCTCCCGGGTTAGTTTGTCCTCACTCTCTCCCAGTTTAGGGGGGGGTTCTGCAGAGTAACGCTCATTAACCATTGCTCACCAACTTTTTAGTTAGAAACTTCAACCCTCAGAGAACTTTAACCCCTCTTAAGAACTGCATTTAAAAAGAAGCAAAGAAAGTATGATTAGTATGGGGAGGGGGGGGTGTTGTGGTTTAACCCCAGCTGAGCACCATGCGGCTGCTTGCTCGCTCCCCCAGCAGTGGGGGGGACAGCTCCTTGCCTGGGGACAGTTCCAGTAGGTGGGTGCAGGTTTGGGGGATCCAAGGGCTGCTCAGCACCATGTACAGTGGTGTGGGTTGGTTTCATTTCTGTTTGGCATCAGGCTCAAGCATTCAGTAGTAGCTGGGGTGTGCAGAAGGTCTGTGGTGCCTTCTCCTCCCTACCCGTGGGTTGCAGTTGGCCTCATCTGAGAGGAGAAAGTCTGTCATTGTCCACAGCTACATCCTACCTTACCTGCATTTTTGGTGACTTTCCCCTATCCTCAAGTTTTGTAGATTTACTTTATTTTTACCTAAAACCCTAAGGAGACAGCTCCCTGCAGAGCCAGATGCTTAAACTGGGCTTTGTTGGTGAGAAGAGCATCCCAAAGTGTCTGTGTCTGAACGAGATATGGGGGTTTTGTTAATGCTGGACACAACCAGCAGCCTGCTGGTCAGATGTGATAGGTACAGAGGTGGTGGCAGCCAAGCTGAGTGATGGATGGAGTCAGAAATGTTCTTCAGGTCCTGCAAAACTAGAGTGTGAACAGGGGAAGGAGTCTGGAGGATCAGGGTAGGTCTACTCCTCATCCTACCAAGTCACTCTTTTTGGTGGCTCTCCTGTAGCCACCAGGTTCCTGGGGAAGCACCACAGAAGAGTGTGGCTTTGTCAGAGTAAAACCAAGCAAAATGGAGAAACTCTTGTTTCTGACAGATGTTGCTCTGACCTTTCAGATAAATGGGGAAAATGAGAAGCAAGCACTGAATAGACCCTGCTGGGCCACTATGTGTGACCTGTAAAATAAGATAGAACTGCAGAGTGGCTCCTGATCTTTTTCCCCATCTCTCATTTTCTCCTGTTCCACAAGATGGCATTGCAATCTAACTGCCTTCTTGCAGCCCCAGGTAGGTGCTCTCATCTCCCCTTTGCCTTCTGATGGAGACACTTCTGGAGATGCCACTGGCAGGGCATTGACTAATCTACAGCAGTAGGTACTGGGTATGTTTTTTTGACATCTTAGCAAATCGCCAGAATTAAAGAATTAAAGACAGGGCTTTGCCAAACCTATTAACTGGAGTTTTCAGAAGGTTGGTTTTGCTTTAAAACAGCTTGGATTATATAAGGGTTCCTCTCAAAAATCATGATTCATGCAGGCTGGGGCCTTGTTCTGCCAGATTTGGCAATGGCTCTGTTCTAAGTTTTGGTTATTTTTGCCATGGATTTAATTTGTTGTATAAATTATGGATGGCAGTTAACTTAGGTTTGTTCCTCTGACATACTCTGGGTGTTCAGATGAGCAAGTCCCCATCCACTGATGTTTTCTTAGTGGAGAAGCTGCTGCAGTATGCCATGAAATCAGGCTTTCCTGCAATCTGACTCTTGGAGAGTTTACACCAATATTCCTCCCCATTGCTGCTCTGACAACTGCCCTGGCTCTGAGTCACCTGCCCATGCTTCTAGGGGATGACTTTTCCTGGCCTGGCAATTTAGATATTTCCCCTGATTTTTATGTATTATTATTTTTTTTCCCTTATTTCAGTTTCTTCTAGTTTAAGCAATTTCATGTTGAAAAGTGTATTCTGAGCTGTTACCCCTGTGAGAAAGCTTTGGGAAGAAACAAGCAGAAGGATGATGGTTGAACTGGGCTCATTGCTGGTGTCTGCAGCAACACCTCCATTCCACCAGGAGCAGAGCAGCACAGGAAGGTGGCCAAGGGGCAGCCATCACTGATGGAACAGAAGATGGATTTTCATCTGGGCTTTTCTGTCTCCTCATTCCCTTCTCCTTCCTACTGGGAATACCAGGAGTCCACATCTTGCTGCAGGATTTCACTTTCCACTGGTCTTGCTACCTTGTGCATCACCCTCCCTTGTTCTGTAGTTCTCACCTGAGCTCCTTGGAGTGTTTCTTTCCTCTCCTACAGCTTGTTTTCCTTCCCTGTGGGGTTGGCTGTGCCTGGGGGCAGTGGATCTCTGCTGGAGTTGAGCCTGCTTTCAGGAGGAGCTGATGAGTTTGCAGCCCTGTTGTGTGTGGGAGGCTGAGCTTTTCATCCCACCTCACCCCCTGACTGCTGAACCCCCTGGCTAATTGAGGCTGGAATTAGCTGGGAGATAGAGGCTGTAGAGATAGGAAGTTACTACAGGCTCACTTGGGCATCTCTTCTCATTAGAGAGACCCAATTAAGGACCTTGCTGAGGTGGGGAGGGCAGGGTGAGCTCAAGTCTCATTAGATACCAGAGGAGCCTCAAAGGAGATTAGCAGATTAGAGATGTAGTGGGAAATTTGGCTTCATTAATTATGTTAATAGCATGACTTTTAAATGAACTGGACCAGTTATTTTGGTGTGTTGCTCATCTAAGACTCCTGGTTCCCTTGTCTTGTCATCTTGTTCCCCATCATATGGAACAGAATCACAGAATAGGGGTTGGAAGGGAGCTCTGAAGGTCTAGTTCAGCCCCCCTGCCAGAGCAGGAGAGCCTGGAGTAGATCACACAGAACAGGTCTAGGTGGCTTTTGAAAGTCTCCAAAGATGGAGATTCTGGAGATGTACAAACAAAACTGTTTCTTGTTTTCTGGGTACTTCCAAACAAAACCCTTTTCCTTGGCTGTATTAGCTCTGAGCCCCTGAGGAACAGGTGAGGAGCCCTCAGAATGCCTCCTGGTGTGAAGGAACATTCCAAAGGGTGCTTTCTGATTCAGCAGGTACACCAGAATTAAGCCAGTCACAGTGCTGAGACAATGCCTTTGCTGGTGGCATGTGCCCAGCAGCCAGGGCCTCACTATCCTGGTGCCTCAGTCTCCTCCAGCCAGCTCGTGGCATCTTCAGGCCTCCTCCTCCTCACACGTGCTACCTCCACAGCTTTTAGACTAAATTTGACAACATCTCACGCTGAGTTGTTGAAATGGGTTCAGCTGATGAAAGAGAATGGACTGAAACACTCATGAACAGGTCAGGTTTGGGGTTTTTTTTGGGGTAAAAGGCAGTTTGGAGTTGCTTTATGAATTTGTTTACAGGTGAGGAGTGTGGTGCTCACTGGTGGTGCTGGCTCTCTGTGTGCTTAGCAGGGAAGAACAGGAGGAGCCTTCTGGGTCATAGGATCCCTTCAAGAGAAATTTCAGGAGAACAAGCTTGTTTTTTCCTCCCCATTACTCCCATTGGAAGGCTGCAGTGGTCATAAACTTATTTCCAGCCTAGACTTGTCAGGGATACTTCATGTTGCCCACGTGCAACCCTTGTCCTGGTGCCTTGAATAATTATTTCCTCTTTTTTATTTCACTCCCCCAAACGTGTGTGTCTGAGATCACTCAGTGCTCCCTCCCCGCTTTTCTTTTGTGGGGCTGAGCAAGTCTCTTTAAATTTTAAACTCCTAAATCAATGTCTCTTTTTTTCTGATAAGCCCTTTCTTACAATTCTTCCTACTTACTGATTTTTTTTTAACCATGAGAAGCAACTGTACCATCCCCAGACCCTCTTCACAGTGATTTGTCCACCAGCTCCAGCACTTCTCTACCTGCTGGAAATATTTTAGTTGCAGCCTGTTGGTGCCTCAGTCTGTTTTGTTTAGAGCTCTTTGCCTGGGCCTTTCTCCCTCTTGAACATTTTCCACTGGAGTCATTTTCTTTCCAACTCCTAGCAAAACCCAAGCACGTAGCTTCCTCTCATCCCATTGAGTTCAACCTTCCTCTAGTCCTCTTCAGAGTTATCCATGTTTTTCCAGTATGCTGTCCCAGCTTTCCCCTGTGCTGATGCTGCTTTCCAACTTTGTGTCATCAGCGGATTTCATTAGCACACTTACTTTTTGTGCCAAGGTCATTAATAAAAATATTTAATAAGATCAGCCTCCTGCCCGTTCCTCGAGGAGCTCTGCTGGTGACCTCCATCCATTCTCATCCTTCTTTCAACACTGCTTTGCCTTTCACCAGTTTCCTGGCTGTACAGTTCTGCTAATCCCCTACTTTTTCATTTCAGAATTTCCCACGTGGTGCTTGCTGAAGTCCGGATGGGCTCTGTCCCACTGCCTTTGTCTAGAAAACTCATTATCTTAGTGGGCTAACCTGATGAGCTCTGTTTGATCTGATCTCCCTTCAGTACACTGCCATTCATTTCTACCCTGGTTACTCTTGAGTTTCATGTTCTAATTCATCCTTCTTCAGTTTGCTCTAGAACATCCATCCTGCTGAGGTTTATTGGACAGGTGGACACTGCTCAGTCCACCTGGTTTGGGGGATACGTGTCCCAGATAATTTTCAGTTTGAAGGGTAAGACCTGGAGCTCTGTGCAAAGCTTCATTAGCCAGCCAGCTTCATTTAAGGACAGATCTTGCAACACTGAGACCCTCCAGAACCCCTGGATTTGTTCAAGGCCTGGTTGAATGGGTCTCAACAACCTTTTCTACTGGGTGTACCTGCTCATGTCAGGGAGACTGGTGCTAGATGATCATTAAGATCCCTTCCAACCCAAACCATTCTGTGATTCTCCACCCTCCCACCAAGCCCTGGTTGGCAGATTCAACCTGTGATCACTTCTCTAGGTCTTTTGCATCTGTGTCACCTCTTCCCATGTGCCTTTTTCTGGCTGCAGTGACCCCAGACTATCTTCATGGATAACATTTGCAGCCAGAGACATAAGTGGAACAGGTCCCTTCAGGCTGCACAGCAAGTAGAGTATAAATAAGGGATGAAGGGCAGTCAAACTGACCAGCATAAGACAAGGTGGGGAAAATCTGCTTTGCTGCAGTACACTGGTGAGGTGTTTGCTTTTGTCACCCCATGGGTATCGAGGTTGCAGAATCATCAGCTGTTCAGTTGCTGAGCCCTTGATTTAAGAACATCCCAGAAGATGGTGGTTTTGGGGGCTGGAGAGTGGCATTTCTGGGGCTCAGCTCTGATACATGCACTGGGCACAGCTTCAAGTGTGGAGCTGTGAAATGTCATCCCTCCCCTTCAGGAGACAGAGGAAAGGGAGATTTAGCAGAGGGTGGGCATGGATGGGATAACAAAAGATAATCAACATCATCTTAATGACATTTGCATATGCAGCTGATCAAACAGCCTGAACTTCATCAGTGCTTGTTCATACCTATCTGGAGATTCCGAGCAGCTGTTGCCAACCCACATGGGGGATTTGTCCAAATCTGGGGGTGAAATAAGCCCCTGTGCACCCCGCTCACCCACGGGGTCTGTCACTCCAAAAAGCCAAGAGATTAGTTGCATTTGAATATTGAAAAAAAAAAGAGAATTGGCTGAACTACCCAAGGGTGGCTGCTTACAGCCTGGTTTCCAACGATGCATGTTGCAGAATTAAATCATTAATTTATATTTTGGAAAATGGTGTTGAAATGTGTTAATTTGTACATTACCAAAGAGGCTCAAACTCGCCTCCTTCTGCCTTTTCTCTCCCTAACATGCTCAATGACAAAATAATTGCTCTGCCCAATCTGGAGCTGAAATCCAGTGGTGTCCTGGCTCGGGGATTGCGTGCGAGGTTAGAACTAAACGAGGGGGGAAATTATCCGGGTTAACTCTTTGTATGAATCCTTACCATTTGGAAATTCTGCCTCAACCTTTAGCTCCCAAATACCCGAAGAAGCAGTTTCTGGCCCAACCCACCCCAGCCAAAGATGCTGCCCTGAGCACGAGGCTGCTGCCAACACAGCGCCCAGGCAGAGAGAGGGTCCAGCATCTGGAATCCTGCTTCCCAGCCCCGGGCACTCCAGGGACACAATACACAGAGGATGTGGTCGATGGAGAAATTAGTTTGCTGGGGACCAAGTGGTTCTGCTGTCTCTTCAGGGCTTGCTGAGATGCATAGAAGATGTTGAGCCCACCAGAAATTTGGGATATAAATCAAGAGGGCCATGATCTCCAATCTTAACTTGTTTTTGCAAAAATACAGTAGGGTTCATGCAATTGCACTAATGCTGCCTGGAGGAAAACTGTCCTCGGGCAAATGGGAAGGGTAATAAGAAACTTGAGGGGGTGGCTTCTCACGTCTCATGCAGGATGGCCAAAAAAAAAAAAAAAAAGTCTTAGGGTGGAAATAAGATATATTCATGCAGTGTCTGTTCTGAAGCATCTACATGGCAGGAGCTATTCTTCCAGCAACAGTTATTAATTAAACCATGTTGCACATCTAGGATCACTGGTTTTGTGTTGGCACAGGGGAGCTCTGTGTTTGTCATGCCCAAAAGCTGCACCAGCAGGGACAGTTGGTCCTGGACAGGAGTTGTGCTGTGTTTGATGCTGATGAAAGCAGATCATCTTCATTGCATTGGAGCTGTGGGGCTTGGGTGGAAATGCCCTGCAGGGCAGCCAGGTTTGGGCTCGTGTACCTCACATCAGGGTTGTCCAGGGATGTCCCAGGCTGCCTAGGGCAGGGGTGGAGTCCCCACCCCTGGAGGGGTTTCCAAGCTGTGGAGATGTGGTGCTGAGGGACGTGGGTCAGTGGTGCCCTGGCAGTACTGGGGGAACAGTTAGATTTGTTTTTTAAAGGTCTTTTCCAGCCTAAATAGTTGTATGAATGGTTCTGAAACTTTTCAGTGAAAGCAGAGATGTGTCACTAGAGCTTTGTGACACAGAGACGCGTCACACTTGTCTGTGGCAGGAACACTCTCGTGTGCACAGTTCTGCAGCAGCAAAGAGGGACTCACTGTTTCAATATGTGACCTGTCTCCTTCAGAAAGGATTTTCCTTTGGGGTGGAAGAAGGGAAGGGTATTGCCTTTGCTGAGAGATGATGGTTTGTGGTAGTGACTGCTGTGAAATCCTGGTGGGATCTGCAGATGAGTCACTGGTGCTACGTTGTTCCTCGTGTAGCTTTGGCTGCATTTGTGCTTGTCTCGTAGCACATCCCCACTTGGACTGCAATACACAGGAGCTTCTCAGTAATACTTATAGTCTCTGTTTCACAAAAACCTGCCCCAGAATGTTGCCTTTTTGGCAGGGAAAGCAGTGCCACCAGCTCTGCCTCAGGAGGAACTTCATTTTCCAAGCCCCACTTTCTCCACCCATCTGGTTATTCCATTCATCCTTGAGATTCTGGGAAATGCTGCAAAACTCACCTCTCACTGCCTAGCCTTGTGGAGGAAGGGCTGTGGGCTCACAGATCAGCCTGGCTTGTTGTCTTCCTGCTAATTTAATTACATTTATCAACCGTGATTGCTGGAGGTGGGCTAAGAAGGGAGTGGTGCAAGGTGTCCCGTGTTCTCTTCTCCCAGCTCTCCTCTCCAGGCTTCTCTGTAAACATTTCCCCCACCCCAAGTTTTCTTTTGTCAAAAAGGACTCTAATTTTAAACTTTGCTTCCCTAGGTAGACTGTTTATATGCTACAGACAGTGCCTGCTGTGATTTTTATGACCTGTAGTTTTCTGAGCAAATGGTTTTGCTCCCAAGTTGGCCTGGCTGAAATGACCTTCTCTTCTTCATTAACTGTCTGCTGAAAAATCTGCGTGTGGTGGTGGCCAGAGAGCCTTGATTGGGGTTATTTTAGGTGCTGCGGGGAGCTCTGGTCCTTCCCTTCCCTCCTCATTATGAAGCAGAAGCACTGCTCAGGGCCTGGTTTATTTACCTAATAAACTGTCTCTTGTATCATCTAGGAAATGCTCACATTTTTCAGCCAAGAAATCCTAGTAACAGGCAAACAGAGGTCTAGCAGTCAGGTCTGGAGAAACAACAAAATGAAGGTCAGCTAATATTGCTGTTATTCTCTTTCCCGGTGGCCATGACAGCGGGGGTGGTTTATTTGAAGATCCCAGACTTGGAGTCATTGTTGGTCCCCTGAGCACTGGAGGCTGTGCCAACACTTGGGGATATTAATGTATTCTACAGATCAGTGAATGAAGAATTCCTCTGCAAAAAAAAAAAAAATCCTCTTCTCTCCCCTTCCCCCCCCTTCTCCCTGCACTTTGTTTGCCGTGGCTTTGTCTGCGGGGTGTTGCTGGGCATCTCTAATGAGCGGGGCAAGAATCGCCCTGAAGGGGCCTGGGTGTTGGGGCCCTGCTGCCAGCACCCACCAGCACATTGCTACCAGACCCTCAGGTGTGTCCCAGCTCACCCTGGTAGGGTTTGGGCACACAGATGCCCAAGGAGAGGGGAGGAAAAGCCTCGTGTTCTGCTGCTTTGTGTGAAACCCTCCCTCAGCCACCCCCGGGCGCAGGACACGAGGCCTCGGCGCTTCTTTAGTATTCACCCGTGGCCTGCTCCCAGCCCACCCCTAGCAGCTGCTCAAAGGCACCAAATTAAAGCCATTCCTGCTCCCGGTGACTTACTGCCAGGGAATAATTGGGATTCTGTTTGGGAAGAACACAGAACAACTCGTTGGAACAAGGACTGGGGAGCCAGGGCTCGGTGGGACGGCTCTGCGGAGCCCTTTGCGGGGTTCGGTGCGAGCAAAAGCTGGTTTTATGGTGGGACAGTTCTCCACTAACAATGCCACGGACCAGGGAAGGGTGTCTGAGCACTATTTTATATCTTCTTGTTCCATGACAGGAATCGTGCTTAGATTTTTATTGGGTTTTCTGTTTTGTTTTTTTTTAATATATCCTTTGATCCCTCATGGAAATGTTAATGAGACAAAAACTGCTAAAGAGCTCTCCAGACACTGCTCTGCTTTGGAGAAGGGGGGACTGAATTGCAGCCCCTCTGGAGGGCTCCTGACACACAAGCAGCCCCTTTGTTCCCTCCTCTGTAACCCGGAGACACGTCTAAAACTGGAGGGAAGATGAGAGGAGGCTGAAGAGGCTGGACCGAAGGCCTCATTCACAGGAGACAAATCCTCACCCGGCTCTTCAGGCTGTGGTGGGGACAGGCAGTGCCCTGCCTGTATTTGAAGCCCAGACCAAAGGTACCACGGGGGTGTAAGGGGGATGTTTTTAGGCTGTCTTTCACTTTGACTTAATTAAGAAACTCAGAGGCTTTGTCTCTCAGGGGCCCGTGAATGTGTGAAGCTCCAGCTCCCTGTGAAGAGGGGCTGGGGCAGGAGGAGGT
This sequence comes from Ceyx melanurus, assembly GCA_024611195.1. Lineage (NCBI taxonomy): Eukaryota > Metazoa > Chordata > Aves > Coraciiformes > Alcedinidae > Ceyx > Ceyx melanurus. The sequence continues at coordinate 70,040 of JANHGL010001874.1, forward strand.
ACACACATGGATGCTGCTTTTGTGCCTTGTTGCCAAACTGAAGACAGTAGGGAGTGTGAGGCGTGCACTGGCAGAGGTCATCACTTGTTTGTGGTGGTGCTGAGCCCTCCTCTTGCCACAGAGAGCCTTATGGAGAGACCCAGAGCCAACCAGCCTTCCTGCAAAGCCAGCACAGGGCAACAACTGTAAGTTCTCAGGGGCAGGAGGGGTTTTGGATGTGTCCCACAGCAACCTTCATCAGTCCTGATGGAGGGTCAGAGGTCACACAAAAAAGAGCAAACAGTGTTTCTTAAGTAGCTGATGCCTCTGTGTGTTTTCACAGAATCCCAGTTGGAAGGGACTTCCGGGGATTGCCTTGTCCAACCCCATGCTCCAGCTCCAGTTTCTTTATAGTCCTTACAATTTTTCACGGCTTAAAAAGTCTAGTGAAGTGTTTCTTACACCCCAGATTGAGGTGCATCTCCCAACCTCATGATTAATTGGGGTTGCAGGCTCTGCAGCCAGCAACTTGTCTTGGGAGACCTTCTGGTGGCCTTTCAGTACTGCAAGGGTCTTGTCAGAACAATGGGAACAGACTTTTTGTCAGGGCCTGTTGTGACTGGTCAAAAGGTGATGGGTTTAAACTAGAAAAGGGAGATTTAGACTGGAGAGAAGGAAGAAGATTGTTTTGATTCTGTCCCAGGGTGCTCAGAGAAGTGGTCACTGCCTCATCCCTGGAACCATTACAGGTGAGGTTGGGCTCTGAGCAACCTGCTCTAGGTGCAGATGTCCCTGCTCCCTGCAGGGGTTGGACCAGATGAATTTGAATGGTTCATTCCAACCCAAACCATGTTATGGTTCTAACTCCTGCAGACATGGCCTGGCCTTTGATCCCAGCTCAGTGACCAATCACTCCTGTTGCAGTAGCTCCAGGAGGCCTTGAGCTGTGTGTCTGGAGAAGCCTCAGCTCTCTGGATCCAAACCAAACCCCTTGTTCTTCATCAGAAGAGGAGATTCCCAGTTTTGTTGCCTCTCCCTGTGCTTGGTGACATTCTTCAGCTCTGCCAGGTTCCAGCTCCCACGGGTCTGTGGTGTTTTACTGCTCTGCTGGGACCCCAGCAGACAGGGGTTGTGTTTAGCTCCAGAGCATTAGCAAGGCGACAGGGCTGCTGAAAAAAGTTGTGGAGAAAAGCACCTTGTTACAGCCAAAGTGACTCATTTCTGCTAGCAAAGTGGTGAATGTTTTTCTGGCATTTAAATAAAATGCAAAAATAGGAATTTCCCACCTTGCTATTGAATTAAAGGCTCAAAAGTGAGGGAGAAAAGCCCAACGTTTAAGCCTTCTACAAAAACATGAGCAGTGCCAAATGATTCATACTGAGGATTGTACAACTTGCTTTCAGGGGAACACAGCATCATAAACAGGAATGTTTCTGGTTGCCTGAGATGAAGGGATTTGATTTCTTCTCATGAATTTTGCATTCTGTGCTTTCTGATTTGGAAACACCATGTTTGGGGGGGGAGTGTTTTGAGAAGGTAAATAACTCAGGAGCTGGGCAGATGTTGATCTGCAGCTTTGATTAGACCATCAGGGTGGGAGATGAGGTGGAGATGTGGATTTTCATGTCATGCTGCACCTGAGCCCTTTGCTTACATTGAGATGCTTTATTTTTCTCCCAGTGTTGCAGCCTCTGTTTTACTGGTTCCTTTGGTAATAAAAACATTATTCACATATCCATAGGATGCATAGATACTCTGCCTCATCCTCTATAATACTTCCTACAAAATTAAGTGGTTTATGCTTGTTTACCATCCCCTTTGGTATTTCAAAGATGCTCATGGCTTTGGGAGCTGAACACAATTGCCCCAATGAACACAGAGTTAAGTTCTGCTCTCCTTTCTACTTCATATTGAAGCATTCATTGAGTATTTGTGCAGGCTTAGTAGTGGTTAATGGTCTATGAGAGAAACCTTTTTGATGAGGGATATCTTGAGTTTCCATCAGCCAGCCTTGCCTGCTGATGAAAAGCTGTTCCTGTGCTGGGATCCTCCACTGAGACTCCTCTGCAGCTGGATTTGCTGCTGCTGAGCTGCTGTAACCTGGGGTTGCTTGTAAGGCTGCAGTCCATACAGGAGGAGAGATGTGCTTTAGGTCCTTAAATTCTGCTTGATACAAAATGTTGGTGAATTGGGAGGCTGGCTCTGTTGCATGCTGTGTCAGCCCTGTTGATGTGAAGAAAGTTCAATTCTGGTACTTGATAATTGCATGAAATAATGAATTCTCTTTTGGGATGTCATAGAATGAAAGAATCACAGACTCGTTTGGGCAGGAAGGGACCTTTCAATCTCACCCAGTCCAACCCCCTGCAGGGAGCAGGGACATCTGCAACTGGAGCAGGTTGCTCAGAGCCCCCCCCAACCTCACCTGGGATAGTTCTAGGGATGGGGCAGCCACCAACTCTCTGGGCAACCTGGACCAGGGTTTTACCACCCTCAGTGTCAAAAATGTCTTCCTTCTCTCCAGTCTAAAACCCTCTTTTTTAGTTTAAACCCATCACCCCTTGTCCTGTCACAACAGGCCCTGCTAAAAAGTCTGTCCCACCTTTCTGACAGGCCCCTTGAAGCACTGAAAGGCTCCAGTCAGCTTTTTCCAGTCTTCTCCATGCTGAGGGTGTCCAGCTGCAAAGGTATAGGCTTGGTTTGGCTGCCAGAGAAGCCAAACACTAGAGCTCATTTTTCAAGGAAGGAAGAGTACAACTGATTTCCATTTACTGCAGTGAAGGTGAGCAGGGCTGCTGCTGACTGCTGGCTGCTCATCCTTTGTCCTGCTAATTCTGGTAATAAGGAAATGGTGAAGTCATCAAAGGGCTTGGAACTGGGGAACCATTGGGATGTTAAACGGCTTGGGAAGCAGAGCCTGGCTGATGTGGTAGCACCCAAAGAGAGGTGTTTGTTTGGGATTGTGGCCTGTCCTGAGCTGTGTCCTTAGGTGGGCAGTCGGGTATTTTTATGGGTTATGACTGAACAGTTTACAAGGGACAAGCTCCAGGCGTCTCCTTCCTTGTTGCATTTGGCAGGGCTCCCGGGAGAGCCGAGCGTGAGGTAAGGGGTAGACTTGGCTCCCTTCTGCTCAGTGGCTGCTTTTAGTGGTGGTCTAGCTCACCTGAGACACTCCTTTGGCTCTGTAACTCCAAGATAGTGGGGAGAGCCCTGTCTCCTTTTAAAGCCTTCATTCAGCAGAGTGGAGAAAGAGCATTGGGAAGCGGGGAGTGAGTGATTTCTAGGCAGGCTTCCCACTGCTGTGGACTCGTGTGGTTGGTTCTGCCTTCCCTGAAGGGTTTTTGCTGCTCTTGCCAAGGTTCTTGGAAGGTGAGTGCTAAAAAAAGGCCTTTTGGTCATAAGAGATGAAGGGAGGAGTAACAGTGGAGTGATGCTGTGAGGAATTGCTCTCCTTTGCTGCCAGGCCAGCGCTGGCTCCGTCCTGCCGTGGTTGACCTGTCTTAAGAGCTCCTCAGTGTAAATAGATTGTACTTTGGGGCACAGGGCACTGCTGTTGTCCCCATCTGGGTGCCAGGTGGTTTGGCTGTGTCCAGATCCTGTGCCTATCTGAAGCACCATCAACCTGCTCTCGTCTCACAGCAGCTCTGACTTGGAGGTGCTGAAGAAGTGGAGGGTTTGCTGTCGGATTTCAGGAGTGCAATCCAGAATTTGTTGTGTTTTGCCTAGATGAGCTGTGAGTTTCATCACAGTGCCCTATGACACAACTTGACTTTCCTTCCCAGGCTGCTCTGCACAAGTGGCTCCTCGAGTGTTTCTTCGTGGTTCACTGACACGGGCTGCTTCTCTGAGCTCAGGGCATAGATAGAGTGGGCAACAGCAGCCTCTTGTTGTGGCTGCACTGTGTGTAGAGCCTGAGGTCAAAACCCCCTCTGGCTGTTGCTCGTAGCCCTCTGTGTGGAGTGTCAGCAGGGACAAGGGGATCCTGCAGGCTGGGGAGGCAGGTGGGCTGAGGATGATGGGAGAAGCAATTCCTTGGCTTTATCCACCCTCTGCTGCTGCAAGTCAGCACTGGAGCATCACTGTGGGGTCTCTCATCTGATGTATTAACAGCTGAAGATGTGTGGACATGGCTGAGGTTCAGGAAACTGGGATTTTCCTGCTTAGTAGAGCCTGCTAGTGAGCTCCTTTCCAAGTGAACTTGAACTGCCCTTTGCAGTGATGGAACCAGTCTTAGTCACTTCCTCTAGAGCAGGGATTGTCCCCTTGGATGGGACACTGGGGAGGCTGCACCTTGAATCCTGAGTTCAGTTTGAGCCCCTCATTCCAAGAAGGACACTGAGGGGCTGGAGAGTGTCCAGAGAAGGGAAATTGAGCTGAGGAAAGGTCTAGAGCACAAGTCTGGTGAGGAGCAGCTGAGGGACCTGGGCTTGTTCAGCCTGGAGAGAAGGAAGCTCAGTGGAGATTTTCTCACTCTTCACAGCTCCTGACAGGATGTTGGAACCAGGTGGGGTTGGTCTCTTCTCCTAGGGAACAAGTGACAGGACAAGAGGAAACAGCCTCAAGCTGCACCAAGGTTGGAGCTGAGGAACAATTTCTTCCCTTGCAGGGTTGTCCAGGGCTGTCCCAGGCTGCCCAGGGCACGGCTGGAGTCCCCGTGATCCCTGGAGGGGTTTCCAAGCCATGGAGCTGTGGTGCTGAGGGACAGGGTCAGTGGTGCCCTGGCAGTGCCAGGTTAACAGATGGATTCAGTGATTTTAAAGTTCTTTTTGTATCTAAACAATTAGATTTTTCTGTCTGAATGGGTAAAGGTTGGATAAACCCAGTGGTTTTAAGGTTTTTCCCAAGTGCCCCATCACCATTATTAGATCCTTGTACTTCTTTATAGCTCTTCTTGCAGCTTTCTGAGGAAGGTTGATCATCAGGTTGATCATCTGGTTTTCTGCAGTTTATCAGAGTCTCCTTTGAGATAGCAGGACATGACACAGCCTCGTGGTGGAGTTTCCTTTGAGCAAACTAGACTGCTCTTCACTAGTCCTCAACTGTCTAACTTCTTGCATAAGAGACTTTCTCTGAGAGATATTTTTAAAGACATCTCTTTGAATAAAAATACCTCAGGTAGGAGGCAGAACTCTCAGCACACTCACCTTCTCCAGGGTGATGGGGTTACGCCCTTTACTTTATATAGAGCAAGAAAAGAGGGAATTTTTAATTCTTTAGATAATGGAGGGTTGCTGAATAGGGATCTATAGACTTGTGTTAAACTGGGAATCTTTTAAAAAGAAAATGTTAAAAAGCCATGTCTGAAGCTTCTGTTGGAGCAGCCTCTCCCCTAGCCTGCTGCTACCAGCAGTGCTCCTCACAAAATGCCATCAGTGGGTTAAAAAATGAGGATTGCTGCCCATTTCCCCAGTACTCCAGGCAGTCCCTGTGCTCTGGCAGATCATGGTGATGTATCTAGACAGGCCTCACCTATCTACCATAGATGGACCCTTCTTATAGAATGGTTTGGTTTGGAAAGGACCTTAAAGTTCATCCAGTTCCAAGCCCCAAGTACTCAAGGAACTCACCTTCAGTTGCTCCTGCAGCCAGCCCAGGCTGTTACTGTGACAGCAGCCAGTCCTCTTGCCACAAATCTGATGATTTTTCCTCTTCTGGATGACCAAAGCTGCTCTGCTCAGACCACTGCTGCTCTCTGAGTCCCCTCTTCAGTTCCTGGGTGTGGCTGCCAGGAGAGCTGCACCATTGCCCCTTTGAATGCAGCTCTTGATGGTGGCACTGGTGGCATCATTGCTTCAAAAACACTGCCTGTCCTCTAAAAAAAAAAATGTTATTTTCATGGTGAGCTGCTGAGCTGCTAAATGCTGCCACAACTTTTTCCCCTGTAAAACTTAAATGTCATCTTCCTTTTTTTTTTTTTTTTGAGGGGAAAGCAAAATGAAAGTTCATTGGGAAAAGAATATTTAATGCTGCCAGAGAAGGTTCTTGATTGTGGCTGATCCTGGAACTGGTAATGAATTGAGCTATCCGGGCTTGGGGATTTGGGTATGAATTTCCCAGGCTCTAATCATCTCATAAGGCTGCTGAGTGTGACTCCTTCCCCAGTAATCTACTTAACTGGGTAATTTACCCCTCCTTTTGCCTTGCCAGGGGAATGGATCTCACAGGTTGTTTGCATGACAAGTAGCTGGAGATTGAGTCTTTGAAGAAGATGCTGGGAGTTAATTGTAGCAGCTCCAGTTAATGGTTTCCCATGTTTGGGAGCTGGCTGGGTGAGCAGAAGAAATGTTTTGATGGGCAGTACACTTCTAGGCTGCACTGTTTTGATAGCTCAAATGCTAAAAAAAATATATAAAAATTAATGTTTTGCCTTCCAAAGGATGGGTTTTTTCCACCAAAACTGATCTCGGGGGAAAATTCTGTTTGGTAGTTCTAGGATTATTGGATTTGCAGATAGAAAGTGCTGTGCTAATGGCAGCTACTGACTGATGGCCAGAGCAGCTAACTGGGAGATGCTTCTTGGCAGCTGATCTCACTAAAAATCTCCCCTTGAAGCCATTAAAACCACAGTGGACAATGCTTAAATAAATTAAAAATGTAAAAAAGAGGTTGCTAGCAAGCAAAAACTAACAACTGCATCCACGTTTCCATTTGGAAAGAAACGAAGGATGCTCCATCAGAAGCGTTGACTTTTCAAGTTTCTTAGGATCCCCTCACCCCAAACCTTCATTGTGCTCCAAAGAAAAGGATAAGCATCCCTTGGGCTCTGGTTTTAATTTGTCTCCTCCTAAAGCCAAATGCTGTGAATAAAAGTCCTGCTTCAGGATAGGCTCCACGGGGCCTGGTCAGCTTGAGCTGGCTTGTGCCTGGCACGGAGGAGACAAAGAGAGGCTGTGCTGGGAGCAGAGGGCTGGGGGCTCTGGATGAACTGCACAGGTTTTATTGAAATGAGTGTCATGTTTTGTGGCTCACTTGGAATCAAACCCAGCCAAGCATCTTACTGCAGGCCCAGAGGTTTGCACTTAGTCTGCATGACATGAAATGTTTGCAGATGACCTTATTCCTGGTGTAATCCTACGTGTGCCACCTGGAATTTTGGGAGTGGTTGAGGCAGGTTTGTTGAAACCTTAAAGCAAAAAAAAAAAAAGATCTGATTATTTAGTGTTGTTGAGTGCCTGGCTGTGCTGGTGACAGCACACGGGAGTCACGGGGTAGCTTTGCCTCTTGTGGGTTGAGAGGTGAGATCACAGAATCACTGAGTGGTTTGGGTGGGAAGGGACCTTTCATCTCACCCAGTCCAACCCCTGCAGGGAGCAGGGACATCTGCAACTAGAGCAGGTTGCTCAGAGTCCCAGCCAACCTCACCTGGGATGGTGCCAGGGATGGGGCATCAACCACCTCTCTGGGCAACCTGGGACAGGGTCTCACCACCCTCAGTGCAAAATACTTTTTCCTTCTCTCCAGTCTAAATGTCCCCTCTTCTAGTTCAAACCCATCACCTCCTGTCCTGTCCCAACAGGCCCTGCTGTAAAGTCTGTCCCCACCTCTCTGACAGGTTCCTTTAAGCACTGAAAGGCACCTGAAAGTCTCCCCAGAGCCTTCTCTCCAAGCCGAACACCCCCAGCTCTCCCAGCCTGGCCTCCCAGCAGAGGGGTTCCAGCCCACACATCATTTTTGTGGCCTCCTCTGGCCCTGCTCAATGGCTTCATCACCTCTGAGCCTCACATGCACCCAGAGCAGCAGGAGCTTTCCCATCAGCATCTGTCTCCTGGACAACCCTGCAGGGAAGAAATTGTTCCTCAGCTCCAACCTAAATCACAGAATCACAGAATGATTTGAACCTCCCCTGGGACAACTTGAGGTTGTTTCCTCTTGTCTTGTCACTTGTTCCCTGGGAGAAGAGACCAACCCCACCTGGCTCCACTCTCCTGTCAGGGAGTTAAGAGTGAGAAGATCTCCTCTGAGCTTCCTTCTCTCCAGGCTGAACAAGCCCAGGTCCCTCAGCTGCTCCTCACCAGACTTGTGCTCTGGACCCTTCCCCAGCTCCACTGCCCTTCTCTGGCCACACTCCAGCCCCTCAATGTCCTTTTTTGAGGGTTTGGATCTGGGGACACCCAAATGCTCACGGCCCCAGGAGTGGCCGTGGTGCCGTTGGGTGCCCGGCAGGGTGACGGGATGGGTGTCAGCAGAGCAGGGAACACGGGCTGCTGGGCCAAACCCACCCTTTATTCTGTCAACCCAGTCCCTGTGACTTTCTTAATTATGGATTCTTTTAGTTAATGAGAAGCTTTTGGAAACTCCTCACACCTCAGCGGGGTTCAGTTCTGCAGGGTGCCAAGTGCTTTGTTCTCCATCCAGCAAAGCACTTAAGCGTGTCTTTAAGAACACTTTCCAGGCTGGAATAAGCTCCTTGATTTCAGGGCACTGAAGGATTGAGCCAATACTAAATTTCTTCCAATGATCCCGACTCAAACAGTAACATCCAGGAAAGTGTTTCTTAAATAGCAACGTCTCGGGCTTCCCAACTCTGGTCAGAGAAATGTAAGAGAGGCTGGAATAACATGTCTGGGGGGGGGGGGGGATGGAGGAAAATCCATGGTTAACAGCGATTTTCCCCCTCTCCCCCCTTTTTTCCCCTTCCAGTTTTGTAGCAGCAGAGGTTGCCATTAGCTCTGGTCATCCTCAGTGAGCTTTGAATAAATTAGGAGGCAAGTGAAAGAGCTTGGAAAAGGATAGAATAAGCAAATACTCCAGAGAGACTTTTAGTGGCAACATGATTAATAAGGGACACTCCTGGTAATACCATCAGACCAGAGCAATGGCAAAAGCATATGGAGCATCCCTCTGTCGGGGCTCAGACGGATGATCTGGGGAGATTTATATCCCTCTCTGCACTGAGGGTTTTTTTTTTTCCCCCCCTGGAAGTGTGAGGGGAGGCATATCTGTAGATTTAACTGTGTGATTAGACTTCAGGAAAAAAAAAGAATATTTAGGAAATCAGGCAACTTTTTGCTCCCAAGTGTTTTCATCCTCGTTTGTTTGCCACCAGGCTGCATTCCCTGCATGGATCCTTTATTCCTTAACTTTGTCTCTTTCCTTTTTCCTCTGTGTCAGCCCCAGCACCCTAACTGAGCTGCAGGAGAGAAACCTTCTCCAGTGGGAGAATACAATGCAGAATGCATACAGCTGGATGTCTGAGCTGTCCTGTGTTACACTGGTGCTCCCAGTGCTCTCCTGGTGCTCTCCCTGTGATCTCGCTGTGTTCTCCCTGTGCTTTCCTGGTGCTCTCCCATTGCTCTCCCCGTGTTCTCCCCATGCTCTCCCAGTGCTCTCCCAATGTTCTCCTGGTGCTCTCCCAGTGCTTTTCAGGTGCTCACACAGTGCTCTCCACCTTTCTCTGCCTTTCTCCCATACAAGCCAAAGGCTCTGCTGATGAGCTGCTTATAGCTGTGACCCATCCCGTGCTCAGTGCCCTGGGGACAGCCACCCAGCTCCATGGTGCTCAGGTCACCCAGGGTCAGATTTCCCCAGCACTTTATTCCAAGAGCAATTCTTCCCGTGTTTCCTTTGAAGACATGTCCTGGGCACTGCTGTGGCAGCTTGTAGCTGTCATGGGGGGAGGCAGGAGAAGAGAAATGCAGCTCAGAGCTCATAAACTTCTCCAGTTTTAGGAAGGTGAGATGAAATGATACCGTGGCTTTTCCTCCTCCTTTCTCCCTCTTCTTTAAAAAAAAGAAAAGCACAAAAACCACAGAATGAGAGGGGACCTCTTGGCCTGCACGTGCATCAATTAGACAGCTTTGGCTCTGCTCAAGTCAGAAGTTACAAAATAAAATGAAATAGCCAGGCTGACACATGAGACAATGCAGCCTTCCAAACCCAAAATAGCTTTGTGTAGTACACCAGCATATAGGAGTCAAAAAGCTGTGTGTGTGGGCTCTGAGAGATGCCTTGCCTTCTTTTTTTGGAGGAGAAACTTCTGTTAACATCTAAATGATTTCAAGAATTCAGCAAGGGTTGAATTCCCTTCTTCATCGGCATGAAGCTTTCTCATTGCTACTGAACTGTAGCTATTTTATCAGCCTCCTGCTCTTCAGCCTCCCTGTTCCAAAAACTTTCAGAAGTGATTATGCAAGTCAAACCCAATTTCTTATCACAGCTCTGTATTTATTGGCTCCGTTGTTTGCGAGGGATTGTTTCACCCACCCTGTTTCCCTTGGCGTTTTCTGAAGGTTCTTCTAGTTGTTAGCAGCTGTAAATGGCATTAATGAGAAGGATTTGGTTGCTGGTTTCTGCAGTTTTGTATGCTGATTAGCTTGGACTGCCAAAGGTTGAGCAAGTTTCTAAAAGGAGGGTTGTGCTTTGAACTGTGAAAATACTATTCTCATCAGAAAAACAGCTAGATCTGTGTCAAGAATTCTGTGTGCAGCCTGATGCAGAGCTAGGGCAAAGCACTGGATTTGTCCAAATCAGTATTGACTTTAAAATCAATCGAGTCTCATCTCAAGTTCTTAATTGCTAAAGGAGCCAGACTGAAAGATGTCACGGTTTTGCTTTTTTCCTTTTTCTCCAGTGTTGTATTTGAAGTGATACTTGCCTGTTTCAGCAGCACCTTTTTGGGTTGTCTTTCTGTAGTGGTTTTTGTGGATTACTAAATATTCTTCTTAGTAGCTTGTGAGATGAGCAGGACTTCTGATTTGGCTCCATCCAGGATGGTTCCAGTGTGTGTGCTCCCTGAACAGTGGTGCAGCTTAAAGGTTTTCAAGGCTTGAGTTGACAAAGCCCCGAGCAACCTGGTCTGAGTCTGGGTTTAGAATCATGGAATATCTCAAGTTGGAAGGGACCCAAAAGGTTGATCAAGTCCAACTCCCTCACTTGAGCCTGCTTGGAGCAGCGATTTGCACAAGAACATGCCATGGTCCTTTTCCTGATGGGTCATGACTCCAGTGGTGTTTTCTTCAGAGCCAGAGGAGCATCTCCTTACTGTGGTCACCAGATCTTGGATTTCTAGATCAAATGAGTCAAGTGTAAGTCAGTTGAGTCCCCTTATGCAGATGCTCCTGTTGGAGACCTGCTGCAGGTGGGGAAGGGCTGAGTGAAGGGTGATTCATCCAAGAAAGAGAAGCTGCTGCTAAGCAAAGCCTGTTGCTGACTGTGCCCCATGGTGCAGAGAACTTGCCATCCACCAGACAGCAGTGGGCAGGTAGTGAGGCTGCCCAGCCACAGGCATGATCAAATATTTGCCAACAGTCAAATTTAGGTTCCCAAAAGTCAAAAAATAAGCATCTCCCACCTTTATTAGGCTTGTGTTCAAGTGAAAGCTGCAGCTTGTATCTGGGGCATCAGCCTGGGGCTGCATGTGATTTGTGGAGTGACTCAAGGGCGGTTGCTCTAGCAGAGCTCTGGTGTCATCAGCAGATGTGCTCAGAGAGGGCAGAGCTCCCAACAGGCTCTCTTAATGTGGGAAGGTGTGATTGTGCCAGGGTGGCACCTTGGGGTTAGTCCCCTTGTCCAGTTAAACCTCCTAGCAGGCAGCTGGATGCTTGGGAGGCCCCTCTCAGCCCCCCCCACCCTGGAGTGTGCAGCCTGTGCTGCTCTGAATTCTGCCCCTTCTGGCTCTTGGCTCCATGCAGACTGATGTTGCAGGCTGGGGAAGGCTGGTTGCACCAGCCCTTAGCTGGTCTCAGTGTTCAGTGGTGTCACTGCTTTTCCTGGAGAAGCTCCTCGACTCAGCCAGGAACATCCATGATCAAATCATGGCTTCTGGGATAACCTCCTCATCATGTACCTGAAATTCTCTCCTTGAGCTGTTCCTTGAGGTCTGTAGCAGATGGAGTGGGCCATAGTGAGTGAGGAGAACAGTTCAGTCCGTACAGACAGGACAGACCAAAGCAGGTTAGATGTGTGTAACCAGCTCAGACGTTGTACATAGTTCATCTTCATCTGTGGCTTTGCAAATTGGCAACAGGCAGACAACCCAGGTTTGAAACCTGTGTTTGTGCAGATGTGATGGATGTGGAGACCATTTTGTTCTGAACTTCACCCCACCGAGCATCATCCTCCAGGTAGGTTCATGCTGAGTGAGTAGAGGGGAGCAGCCCGTGGCTCGAACCATCAGCACAGCCCTGCCTGACAGGGTCATCCCTATAGATTCCTGTCTAAAGTTGCCCAGTCACTTGAATTCTTTACTGGTTTGTACCCAGTTTTAATTTTTACAAATTAAAAAGAAAATCCATGCTGCTTTTGAGTTGGAGTTTCTCATAGTGGAGTCTGTGTAAAGATGATTGATGGTGCTAGTAGGGGCTCCGCTGGAAATGCAAGATCTATTATGAAGTGGATTGAACAGCCCATGCTGAAATGTTTATTGCTGTCTTCAAAATAGAATACATCAGGGTTGATGGTGCCTGTCCAGGAAAGAGAGAGAGTGGAGAGCAGTGGGGCTAGTGGGGTATTTTTAGTATTCCAATAAAAGACAAGGCTTTTAAAGGAAATCACTTATTGCCATTTTGCAATCAAGAATGCAGGAGTGTTCCAGGGACTGCAAGAAATATGCTTGAAGAATGTCAGAGCCATAAGGAACTAATCACTAAAGATTCTCTCGTTTCCACCCCCGTTTCTTGCTCTGAGGAAGCCATTTAGAAGCTTTGCAATTTGTATGTAAATCTGAACCCTCCTGACCACGCGGTCAAGTATCCAAGGGACTTAGGAGCCAGCAGCCCATTTTTGAAAGTTCTTCCCATTCCTGTGCAAGCAGGGCACTTTTTTAAATGGAAGACACATGGACCAGACTTCAAGAACACTTAATCTGACCTTAAATGACTTGGTATGAATGCTATAGGATTTATTTCTTTTCTGCTATAACTTTTTCTCCTTGGTCAGTGTCTAGTGAAGTTCCTCTTGTGGGTTCAGATAGACCAGGAAAACTGTAGTTTGGTTACTGCAGCTTATTCCACTCATTTGACTGAGCTGTGGTTGTTTTTATTTCTATTTTTTTTTCAGTTGTTGGTTCTTTATAAGCATTTCAGAGGCTTTCTGATGCTGTGACATACCCATCTAACTAGAGAGTGAGTGATCCCAGCGTTTGTTCGAGTGAAAAACAAAAGATAATAATTTCTCAAGTGATTTATAAGCCTAATGGGACAATTAACTGATGCATCTAAGCAGAGCTGGTGGTTACCTGCTCCCTCTCCCCATGTTCCCAGCTTTTCCCTTGTCCTGGCACTGGTGTCCTGGTGAGGCACTTCAAGGAGCTATAATGGTAGCAAACTGACCCTATCAAAAACAAAGCCCAGGGTGTCAGGCTGATGGCAGATGGACGTGGGCAGATGTCCCCTTCTGCACCAGGCCAGCAGAGCTGTCCTTTTATTTTATTACCTTTTTTCCCCCCATTTGTTCTTGCTGGAGAAAGTAGTGGAGGAACAACAGTCCCCTGCTGAGATCATCTGTCATGTCTTCTGCCTTTTCCCTGCTGGCTGCAGGTCCAGCTCTGCCTGGCAGACCCTTTCTCTCAGGAAAACCATTTGGAGTTTGCCAACTGGGCTGCACCTTCTGCATCTCTCATTGCAGCAGGAGCTGGTGAGGGAGGCTGGCCTGGAGAAGGTGTGTGGATGTCCCCATGTGAGGAGGGACACCAGCCTTTGGGGCACCTCGGGAGGTAGCAGACACCCTGGCTCTGGGATTTAACTCACTTGGCTCCAGGCTGGTGTCTCTCCATGCAGCCAGTGCTGCATCCATGTGGCAAAGCTCCAGCACTTCTAATGCAGTGAGAAGGCTCTTTAATGACCTGAGAGTTGTGCTGCTGAAGGACCACCTGATGGCAGGTAACCACTGGATGTCCTTAGGTCATTGCCCTCTTGCAAGGAAAGCTTTACCTGCCTCTCACATCCTTTTAGCTTCTGGCTGTTCTTCATCATGGTTCATGAAGCTCTGGTTGATGCCAGATGCTGCTTCTGTTCCTCACTGCTCATCACCCTCAGTGTGTGGGCAGGACAGCTTCTGATAAGCCCAGAGGTGGGGATGTCCCAGGTAACCGTGCAATTCCTCACCCCTTCCAGCTCCTTTCTGCTTAGTTCAAGCCAGAACAAAAGGGTTCAGGTCACACTTGGTCGGGTTGAACCTCATCTGCAAGACAGGGATTTGTAGAACCTTTGTGATCCTGTTTGGACTTGTTTTGTTTCCTTCCTTCTGGGAAACCTTGAGAGCACATTGAGGTTTTTGCAGCTTTCACAAGTCCTGTTTCAAGCTGTAACAGAGTCGTTCAGAAATGCAGCACATTGCTGGACTCATCTCCTCTCCTGGCGTGGCTTGTGTAAGGGAAAGGATGCTCGAGAGCGTGGAGAAGGGAAAATTGGAAAGTGTGCCTGCTTATTTAATAAGAAAAATAAAAGGAGGAAGAAAAATAAGCCACATGCAAGAAGATCCAGAAACCGTGTCTGCCGGTGACCTTTGGGGTTGGAAATAGTTTGATAATAGCAGCGTGGGGATGAGGAAGGAAAGTGTGTGAAGTCACTCTAGAGAAACAAAAGGAAAAAAACATGAGAGTATTTCCAGTTTCTGGTTTGCTGGGAGCTGGGTGATCTCCTGCACTGCTCTGGACATCTGCACCTGGTGCTGCACCAGCACACTCAGCAGAAAAAGGGGTCAGACAGAAACGGGGAGGTTTGAGTTGAAGGAGAAGATGCAGTGTGTGGGAAAAAACTTGAAGATGACTCTAGGGCAGATGTGTGGTTTTGAAATGTTGGCTGGGCATGGGGCTGGGTCCCACACCACTTATCCCAGCAGACAGCTCCGGGCTTTCTTTATCTTTTAGGATTGCTAACAAACTCCAGGAGAGATGTCTGCAGGGCTGTCACTGCTCATTAACTACATGGGATCTGTTCCTGGTGTACCAGGGAGTGTGAAGGGTCCAGTTCCACTCTGCTTCTCGGGGCGGGAGGTACCTTGGCTAAGCTGGTGCCTCTTAGATCTGCTCTATGTGCCATGATGAGCCCAGTAACGGATCTTCCTAGGGGGGGTTTGTGCAGAGGGCATTGTTCAGGTGGGGGGTGCACTGCTTTCAAGCTCTTTGGTTCATTCTCCCTCAGAGGTGCATGGAGCTGTTTCTCCTCGGCTGTCCTCTGTGAACACCTGCTGCTATTTAAAGGAGATACAGATTTAGCTCCGAGTGTTCCCTTTCCTGCAGGCTCCTCTCAAAGTTAAAACTTGTGACAGTTTAGTTCTTGCTGTGCTCTTGACTTGTCTTCAGATCCAAACAGATGTCTTGCCTGTCTCTGAGCTTTGCTCCTGGTGAAATGATTCCCTCAGTCTCCTTAGGAAACCTTCCTGCCTTTCAGCTGCCCCTCTCTGGGCAGATTCTCATTTCAACGCAACGTGGAGACCTACAGTCAAATGTCATTTATGCAGCACCTCAGACCGTTGGATGGAAACCATCCAGCCTCTGCCAGAGGTGGGAGACAAGCTTCAGAGGGCCAGGCTGAGCTCGGGAGGCGTTGAAACGGGAGCAGCGGCGGAGGCTGCGCCCGGATCCATCGGAGCCGCTCCTCGGCCCGTTGGGTTTGCAGAGCGCGGATCGCCCGGTGAAGGAATATTGGATTTCTTTGCAGTTGTGCTTGGAAGCTGTTCAACAGACGATCTGGCGTGAGTTCCTACCTTGAAAAAGAGATGAAAAAAGGAGCAGATGGAGGTGTAACAATCGTGGGTTAGGAGAAACACTTCTCTCACTTCCTCCCATCCAGCCGGGCCGCACGCGGCTGTGGACCCGAACCTCGGGATTGCTCCAGCTCCATTGTCCGAGCAATACATGTTTGGGATGTGAACTGGGAAGTGAACTGTCTCTGTGCTGCCTCTAGGACCCAATCTGACCTTGTTGTGCCAGTGGTGCTGGGTTTTGTCTCGCTATCTTTAGCCACACGTTGTTTGCCAGCGCATCTTGCTGTCAGTATCCTGAGGTATATTCAGGTATCTTTAATCAGCCCCTGATCAAAGGCTTGTAGTATCAACACTCATCAGGGTGATGAGGCGTAGCTCCAACCTGGAAAAAAATGAAACCACAAAAATGCAACATTTTAATAGGTGAAATAATGTTGACTGAGGAGTTAATGTGTATAAACAGAGTCTGTACCTTTGACTCAGAGAAACGGTTTCCTCAGGTTAATCTGGCATCGCTAGAACAGCTCCAAATGTAGAATAGCTCATAAAATAAAGAGGTTTTTCATCTTCCATAGGAATGACCTGGCTTTTTCTTTCTTCCAAATAAGGAATTAATAATGCAACAGTTGTTGTTTCCAAAGAACTCGGCCTTTTTTCAGAAGTGCCTTTTTTTTTTTTTGGTCCCTCCTCTAGACCCAATGAACCACGCGGGCGTTTGGAGCCTTTAATAACCATTCGCAGAGCCTGCTCTTGATTCCTCCCAGCTCTGCCAGTGCTGTTGATGTCAGGGTTGAGAGGTACAACAGCAGTGTGAAATTGCTGCAGTCAGGCCAGTTGAAAAGGAAGGTCAAAAGCAATAAGGTCCCAGGTTCCTCTGGGTGGGCGGGGGCGGAGGATAACGTGCGATTCCGCAGACCTCTTGCCCAAGGAAAGGTTTGGCTGTCACAAAACTAATAAAGAACAAGGCTCTGGAGAGATGGTTTCAATGATGCAGGTGTAGGAACCAGGGAGGGTATTTACATACAAGCCAGCTTCATAGCGTGGGATTTATGCTCAAGTGCTTCTTAATGCAACACAAATTGAATACCCCGTCTCGCTCGCAACAGGGAAAATGTGAGAAGGAGAGACTTTGTTTTTTATAGCTTTTGGGTGTTTGGCTTTTTCTTTTTTCTTCTTTTTTTTGGGGGGAGGGGGGGAATGTAAAGGACAGCAAGATGGATTTCTTCGGGTGCTTGCCATGTTAAACTAGGGCTTTAGGTATGTGCTGGATTCGGAGCCAGCGTCCGAGCTGGTTCTCTGCTGCCTTGAAAGTCAGGGGTTTGAACAGCTCTGGGCAGGGTTTCTGCCATATATCTGGCAACACGGACTGAAAATTAACTCGCTGAAAAAGCAGATAAAATGGGGTTGTTGGTGGTTTTTTTTGTGACATTAAAAAGAAGCCCTTAAAGGGAGCAGCAGCCAGGGCTCTGAGCCTCTTGGTGAAACTCCCATCCTCTCCCTGCTTCTCCCTATAAAATAACCAGGATGTGTTTATAAGTTAGCGCTCCATGTCCCTTATAAAAGAAGACTTATTCATAAACTTCTGGATAGACAGGCCTGAGGGAATATAACTTTCTTGGCCTGAACCAAGGCGCTTTTTCCAGACCATGTAATGCTATACCAGGCTCTTTAAAGTCATAGCGTGCTATTTACTGTTAGTTTATCATCTGTAAAAGACACCAGGGCTAAACCTTTGGCATTATTGAGAAGGACGCCCTACCCAAATCAGCAGAAAAGATGGGGAAGACCACAACCCAAGCTCCTGCTCCCAGCAATAGTCACTGAGGAGGTGTTGGGATGCTCAGGACTTTATCCAGGGCTGCTCACCCTGCACCTCATCTGAGGAGAGCCAGCACCAGGGAGGTGGCAGATGGGCCCACCTCAGATTTGTGGTGGGATTTGCCATCTGCTAGTTAGATATTGTTGAAATGGATTTGGATGTAGCCTTTCAGCTTCTGAAGTCAGGGCAGCAGATGACTTGGATGTGGACATGCCTTGGAAATTTTTAATAGGCTGAAATCAGGATTTACTTTGTCATCCAGAAAGCAAGAAGCAGCCAACGTGTGGTTGTGTTTGATTTCTGAATATGGCATGGGATGATGATTTAAACTAAAAGAGGGAAATATAGACCAGAGAGAAGAAAGAAATGTTTTGTGGTGAGACCCTATCCCAGGTTGCCCAGAGAGGTGGCTGCCCCATCCCTGGAACCATCCCAGGGGAGGTTGGCCAAGGCTCTGAGCAACCTGCTCTAGTTGCAGATGTCCCTGCTCCCTGCAGGGGGTTGGACTAGATGAGTTTTTAAGGTACTATTCTATATTCTATGCTCAATATTCAGAAGGAACTCTGAACCCACACAACCATAAAGCTCACCCAAAGAAAAGCTGCTTCCTAAATCTCCAGGTGTCCATCAGACAGATTTGGGGATGACAGATGGGCATCCCAGTGGTCAGGTCCAAGTCCAGAAGGCTACAGATGCTCCCTGGTTGGAGGGACTGCCCTTCTACTAGAGCAGTGTGCTTTGAACCTGGCAGAGAAACCATGGCCTGCACCCCCATGGAAAGGAGTTCACCCCTCAGCATATGCTCCTATTTACTTACCCTTTTATAAAGACCATCCAATACTCTGTGCACTAATTATAGTAGCAGGACTGGAAGAGATTTCCTTGCTCATTGAGTCCAGACCTCAGCTATCACAGGGAAATTCCCTCTGCACTCACTTTCATTAACTCTCCCAGGACACTTTGAAAGCCTTTTGGATGTTCCCAGTGACCAGATATTTCATGTAACAGCCCAAGATTAGTGCTCAGAGAGGCAGCAGTGGGTGAGTGTGGATATCTTGTGTCCTTACTGATCAGCTTGGGGTTGAAAAAAGAGCAGTAGACTGGATCTGGTGTTCAACTGGAAGATGCCTCTGAGGCAGAAGGACAGATCAGCATTGTCACTGGAGATCTTTAGTGTGACCTGTGAAGCCCTGGGTGTATCAGCCACTGTCTGCTCCTGTCATAGAATAAATAACATAATCCCTGAATAGTGGGGTTGGAAGGGATCTCTGGGATCATCTCATCCAACTCCCCTGCTCTGCTTCAGCAGGATCACCCAGAGCAGGGGGCTCAGGATCACACTGTCAAGGCAGGTTTGGAATCTCTCAAGAGAAGGAGACTCCACAGCCTCTCTGGGCAGCCTGGGCCAGGCTCTGCCACCCTCACAGCAAGTAAGTTTTTCCTCCTGTTCAGATGGAAGACAGCTGAACACCCCTTCCTTCAGAGGGTGGGGTTGTGCTGGGGTGAGCATAGGCATCATTCTGGAGTTTTGGGATTGTGGCTGGAGCACGTTGGTGATGATCTCCCTGCTGCACTAGCCTTGGGATGCTGGGCAGCTGCACGGAGCATCATCCAGTGCCTGCTCCTTGGCTGAAGGAGAAGAGCTGCAGCACTGCTGACATTGCTTGTGCCATTAAACAAGGGTCTCCTCAATCCCTGGAACATGCCTTGCCAGGGCACATTTCTAAAGATGAAACCAGGATCTTGTTCCTGGAGCTGGGGGATGCCAAAGAGAGAGGAGCAGCTGTCTCCTCTGCAGGGCTTCGTGTGAACTGGTAACACAGACACCTCGTAGGAAGCTGCGTGCTTGGGTACAGCACCAAACCACAGTGCCCAGCACTCCGTGGCTGCAGAGCAATGTTCAGAGGAAATCCATAGTCTGATAGAAGCAGACCAGGAATCTTTTGACACTTATTCAAGTGGGACTTGTCAAAACACGATGTATTTACGACTGAGTTCCTGGCTGCCTGTTCAAAGGCACTTGAAGCCCTGCCAGATCCTAAACACTCTCGGATTCCCAGCAGTTACACTCAGCACAATAAGTGGATATTTGACAGTAAATATTGCCCTGTCACGACGCTGGCACAAGTGCCCGGTTGACAAGCAACAATTGGCTGCTTTGTCTGGGTGCTGCGAGGGCTGTGAGCTGAGATCTCTGCTGGGCTCTGGCCATTCAGAGCATCAGGAATTCAAAATACTGTGGATTGTTGAGTCTCATCTGCCTCCCTCTGAACAGGCAGCAGGAGTTGGGAGATCTCAGTGGTGAATCACAAAGCTCTGGCTGGTGGGTGCCCTGCTCCTCTCTGAGGAAACCAGTTCATCAGGGTTGTTTGTGATCCATAACAGCTATTTGAGGCAAACCAGGCTGATTTAGTACAGGGCACCCTGTGCCTGTGTGAAGTTACCAACCAGAAATGGTCTCTATTTTCTGTCCTCTCACAGCTCTGCAGCTCATCCAGGATTTTGGCAGTGTAGGCTCTGACACAACAGAATCACTATGGTTGGAAAAGACCTTTAAGATCATCAAGTCCAACCATTATCTTAAGTCTACCAGGTCCATTACTACACCATACCCTTGAGCACCATATCTAGAAGCATTTGGGGATGGTGACATCTGCAGCACCTGTAGCGTGGG
This sequence comes from Ceyx melanurus, assembly GCA_024611195.1. NCBI lineage: Eukaryota > Metazoa > Chordata > Aves > Coraciiformes > Alcedinidae > Ceyx > Ceyx melanurus. The sequence continues at coordinate 90,157 of JANHGL010001874.1, forward strand.
CTTTGTGCCAAGAGGAGAGGGATGCCCACGATGAGAGGGATGTCTGGGACAAGTGGGATGCCCATAGTTCAGGGGACTGGGATGTCCTGTGTCCCAGGTCTGCATGGTGCTCAGTGTGGTGCAGCTCCAGGCCATGTCTGGGTACTCTGTGATGAGAAAACAACAGGTTGGGATGAAGAAGGGGGAATGAAATGATTTACTGGACATGTTGCCTGTGTGACTGGTGTCTGTCATTGCCAATGACTGCTGGCAGTCCACGAGGAAGCCTAGTGACCCTCAGAGCTGATGAATCCTGGGGAAAGGGAATAGATTTGGGCTCTGAGCAACCTGCTCTAGTTGCAGATGTCCCTGCTCACTGCAGGAGGCTTTGACTAGAAGGTCCAATAGGATGTGATTCCATGAAGGGCTGCCCCAGGTGACCCCAGGAAGATGGGGTGTGGTGTGAACCCCAGATCCTCTGGTCTTACCAGTGGGCAGATAGCTGATGAGACAGACTAAGAGCAATCTTCACCTAGAGGTAAATTATCTATCTTGGAACCTTTTCTTTCCATCTTATACCTGAAATTTTGATTTTAGCTTTTTGGTTTTTTGGAAGAGGTTTTGCTGAGTTTGGAGCATTGAACCCAGGGACCAGGGGGACAGGACTTCAAGAGGAAAGCACCTTCTCCATCCTGCCTTAATTACTCCATGATTGCTCGTAGACTTCTGCTTGTCTGGAGAGTTGTGTTTCCAATTTGTATTCCTGTCAGGTTTGTTTTTTTAACGCAGGAATCTTTTTTTTCTCCTCTGACTCCTGTTTACTTGGTTAGTGGCTTTGATTCCTGAACTTCTCTTTGAGGAGTTCTTGTCAAGGGGAATATTTATAGTTCACGGGACCTGAGCAAACAAAAAAAGGCAAAGAAGGCAGGGAATCTCAGATGCATAATTACTGTCAGATCCTATCCACAGCTTTTTCTGGGAAAGATGTCGTGCTCCATGAAACACCAAGGTTTGAAAGCTTCAGCTCCATCTAATCTGCCATTCTGGGGTGGGGTGGGGGATGGAATGTGCATAACATCTGGTCTCCATCATGCCAGAGGTGCTTTGAAATCCCAGTGCTGTTGCCACTTGCTGCCACCCTGTGCTTCTCATGTCCCTCAGATAAGGCTCTAATGCCAGCCACGTGCCACCTCTGCTGCTCTGCCTCTCACCACTGCCTTTGGGAACAGAAAAGAGCCTCTGGGTTTTTAATACCTGCTTCTTCCCAGGGAAAAAAAAAAAAAAGTTGATATCATTTTGCTGTTCCATTCTTATTGCCCTGAACATCCTCTTTAAGTTTCCTGTTCCTTCTGCAGTTGCCCATTATCAACTCTTTATTAGTCCCCCACCTTCCCCTGCTCCTGCTACATAATAATTCTGGGTTTATGTGCAGTTTTTCTTGGGAGTTGTCAGAGAATAATTACGCCTCATTAACTCCACTTTGTCTCATTACTAATTCACACCTATAGAGTATTTTCCAAGCAACTGATCTCAGTTGTCTCTTAATTGCTGAGGTCCATAAACTCCCTAACACCGAAACTGTGCAAAGGATTTGCACCCTCTAAAACTTTTCCCTCCAGTGTGAAACATAACAGAGAATCTGAATGCAGCAGCTTTATCAGATCTGTTTTTCCCCCCTATTTAAGCAAATTATTTGCTTGTGACACTGTTGAAGACTACAAATGTATATTAAGATGTAAAAAAGGGTGAGACTAGAGACACGGTAGAAGTACAGATGGTGTTCCCAATGGGTTAATCACAGAACTGCTTTTGGTTGGAAGAGACCTTTAGGATTATCAAGGCCAACAATAAATCCAGCACTGCCAGGGTACCACTAGACAGGCACCACCACGTCCCACCTGGGCACACTGTGGCTCATCTTAAGCTGGCTGTTGACCAGCCACCTCTGGTCCTCTTCCACCAGGCAGTTTCCAGCCACTCCTCCCCAAGTCTGGAGTATTGGAGGGAGTTGTTGTGACCCAAGTGCAAGACCCAGCCCTTGTCCCATCAATCCAACCTGGCCAGATCCCTCTGTAGACCCTCCCTACTTTCAAGCAGATCGACACACCCACCTAACTTGGTGTCCCCTGTGCATTTGCTGAGGGTGCCTCAAGATCCCCTTGTCCAGATAATAGATAAAGATGTTAAAGAGAACAAGCCCCAGTACTGAGCTCAGGGACACCATTTGTGACCAGCCACCAGTGGGATTTAACTCCATTCAGCACCACTCTTGGTGGTGGGTCCAACAGTTTGTATCTAATGGTTTGAGTTGCTGGGTGGTGTTGAGTGGTTGGCTGAGGCTGAGATCTGAATGACATTCCTCTCTCAACCATTCCAGAGGTTTGGAACAACTATCCTGTTTATGGCCTGAGGTCCAGCTGGGTCAAATACTCTTGGTCTCCCATTGATGGACACTGGAATGAGGATCTGGAGCTAGTCTAGGCTCTGCAGGAGCATCCTCTGGGATGCTGCCTGAAGGATGTCACTTGTGAGCTGGTGAGCATCTGTGGGGACAGCTCAGGTGCCCTGGCAATGACCCTGGCTGGGTGCAAGCACAGCAGGCATCAGCTGCAAAGGCAGCATGTTCCCAGGGGCTTCTGGCATTGGACCCAACCCCAAGCCCATGCTGGGGGTGCAGAGAGAGCAGCAGGAACAGACAGATGTATTTTTACTCCTTTACTCCATGTTTAACGTGATGAATAAGCGGTTTCATCCAGGTTTAGCCTGAAGCTCTACAAAATGACCCCAAATCATCCTTCCCCAAAGGATGCAGTAAGTATCAACCAGCCCTAGGGCACCCCTGGGAGCATATGGAGCTGCTGCCATCTCTGCTGTCAGCTGGTTCTGTGAGGAGAAGGCTGGGTATTGAGCCCCACGTGAGGCAGTGCAGGGACAGGCTGCTCGGGCTCGCCACCGATAACAAAAGCTTTGGACTGAGCAGGAAAGAAGAAAAATACTGCTGGTGGCAACTCTTATTTCCCTGGAAAAAAAAAAAAAATAATCCTGGAGCCCTGGCAGAGAAACCGCTTCTGCACAGAAAACATGACACTGTTTACAAAAAGCAATGTCTAATATCCTTTTCCAGCTTGGAAAGAGGAGTTTATTTTAATACATCCTTTTTTAATTGCCATGAGCTGGGCTTGTAAATATTGTAAGTGGTTGAGTAATAGTCATCTGTGAGCCGACCAAGGGAAGGGACGTTTTTTCCACTCTTGGAGCCTTAACATATTCCCACAGCTCGGAAGGGGGACAGCACAGAGCAGATACTGACTGCAAACAAAAGCTTCCTCCTTAGAAGGTGGTGTAAGCCCAGGGGATGCCCCTGTGCCCGAGGCAGGCGAGGAGCTCATGGCTTGGGGTGATGGGATGAGCCACAAGGATCCAGCCCAGTATCAGTAAAACCTTTCTCTCCTCAGAGAGAGGGGGGAGATCCCCCTAAGGAGAGGAGAGTGCAGGAGAGTTGGTTTCCTGTAGCAGGCGCCTGGCAGCCGTGTTACCTTCTCGCCATCATTCAGTCAAGAGAGAGAAAGATCTGCTTTGCTGGTTTTCTGGAGCACTCTTCAAAATGATCTTGCACATTTTTAACACCATCCTTCTTCAGAGCAGGCTGGTGCTTGTTCACATGAGTCATGAACTTCTGCATAGGAACCTCAATAGTTTTAGGGGCAGGATGGAACCCACAGAGCCCGTGTGCTCAGCAGAGCACTGGAAGACTCTCTTTAATGCTGCTTGATCCCCATTTTCCCAAGTCAGGAACATACCTGCAAGTCCTGCTTTTGCTCTGCAAATAGTTTTGTCTGCAAGCAGGAGTAGTTTGTGTTGGAAACAATTTCCTGATGCAATTTGGATTTCCTTCCGAGTAATCCTTTGTCCCGGTGGGATGGTGCAGAGGGATTCTAGAACAGCTTAACTGGTTTTGCCATGAGTTAAACATATCCCTTAATCTTTGCAAGGCAGATGTTGAAGCTGGAAGATGCCCTGCAGGCACTGTTGGGAAAAAAAGAGAATTTGAAGTGTTGGGAAGAGAAAGAACCAGTCAGCCAGCCTGGAGTCGAGTCCCCGTCGCTGTCGGCTCCCCAACGGGCTGGCCGCTGGTGAGGGGCTGGCACGGGGCAAGCTGGGGGCACAGCAAGGCTGGGAGGAGGAGCAGGATTTGAGGTGAAGAACTGAACTGCCAAAGACCATTTGTACAATTCAAAGGCAGCAGCCTTAACGTCCTTCTGTCTTTCCCAGGCATGCTGGTGGTGATCGTGCTGCTGCTGATCGCCATCGCCGTGGTGGCCGTCTGGCCGACGAGCTAACGGGGACCTGCCGGAGCCGCTGCTCGCCACCCGAGGACTCTGCAGCAGAGAGAAGCTGGGCAAAGACCTGTGTTGGGAATAAACTGCACAGGATGGCAATGAAGCTGTGTCTGACAGATACCCACTCCACCTTCGGCGCCCGGCTGAAGAGCACAGCCTGATTTGGAGGCTTTGAGACTCTTTCCCCACCTTCATTTGGCATCAGGAAGCCGCTGCTGGTTGTAAAATAGATGCGCTTGGTGCCTCTGTGTCTGAGCTCACACTAGTGTCAGGGAGCTGCCTCCCTGGAGTGCTCCCTGCCCAAGGTGCTCTCTGCCCAGGGTGCTCTCTGCCCAGGGTGCTCCCTGCCCAGGGTGCTTTCTGCCCAGGGAGCTGCCTGCCCAGGGTGCTCCCTGCCTGACCACTACCCCTTCTGCTGCACAGTCAGTCCTCCTGATGCCTTTAACATACTAAACTGAAGATGTGGTTTGGGAGGAGAGCAGTGGCTCCTCTGCTTTCCACTGCCTTCCTTTGGAATGAAAATAGTAATGTTTTTCTAGGAATAGATATTTTGGGGAATGGCTGGATCCAGCTGCTTGGCAGGATGGGAATCAAGAGCCCAGGAAGCCCTGTGGGGAGGCACAGGACCCCTGTGAGCTTCACCGTGAGTCAGTCCTGGGCCCTTGGGGAGAGTTATCAGTGTTGATCTCCAGACATGCAAACAGAAGCAGGTCTCAAACCACCCGTGTAAGAGTGGAAAGCCTCATCCAGCATGTGCTCAGGAGGAGGATGTGATCTCCATGTGATCTCCACATGATGTCCACACAATCTCCATGTCCTCTGCCAGGCTGATGGCAGGAGATGCTCTGGCATAAGGATACTAACCACAGAAATCAAGCTCTGCCTCTTTGTTTTACAACTTTGCACATGCTGTTAACAGTGAGAGAAATAATTATCAGTTTAAAATAAATGAAAAGGAAGTATCAAATGTTTGCTTTGATGTTCACTTGGCCAAGAAAATTCTTATTTTGTTATACGTGCCAGTTTGACTTCCAATTGATAGAGCAAGCAATAAATACTGAATAAAAGCCAATCCATTTATATACAACTTATCTGCCTGGGCTTTTATTGTTTCCTACCATCTTGTGTTGGACTGGAATGATTCTCCAACACTTCCCTTTCCCAAGAGCTGATTTAGAGAAGGAAGAAAGCAATTCCTGTCAGATTTCATGTGTATTGTGACATCTTTCCTGTCAGAGAAGGAGATTCCACAGCCTCTCTGGGCAGCCTGGGTCAGGATTTGACACCCTCACAGCAAAGGAATTCTTCCTCCTGTTCAGATGGAACCTCCTGGGTTCCAGTTTATGCCCATGGCCCCTTGTCCTGTCTGTGGGCACCACTGACAGAGTCTGGCCCCGTGCTCTTGCCCCCCATGGGGCCCATGCTATTGATCAGCTATTGATCAGCATTGATCGGATCTCAGTCTTTTCTTCTTTAGCTAAACAGCCCCAGGGCTCTCAGCCTTTCCTCAGCACAGAGATGCTCCATGTGTTTTGCTGGATAAAATCCTTGGAGCCTTTAAAATCCACTCCAGTTTGTCCCTCTTCACTTGCTTCTCCTTGGAGAGAGAAGAAGGAGCCTTCAAGGGAGACGAGGGAAACAGAAAAAAATGAAAAACTTGTTTAATGTTCTTGTGGTTTCAAGAGGACGCGACAGGTTTTTGATTCATTCATTGCTTGATCTCAGATTAGAAATGGAGCTTTCTGTGAGGCTGCTCCAGCTGGAAACCAGTAACAGAGCCGTGTCGGACGCTGGCGCAGCTCTGGGAGCTCTCCTGGAGCCGCTCAGAGGCAGCTGGAGCCGAGCCCTGCCGCGGGATTCCGCACGGAGCGTGGGTGACAGCGGGAGGACAGCCCCTGGTTCCTGGAGATGATCCTGCAGCCTTGGCTTGCTCACTCCAACTGCCCTTGATGGAGGCAATGAAGGCTTTGTGTGAATTCCCAGCACTGCGGGATTTGAGACGTAATTCATCCCGAGCGACGTGACGTGGTGACTTTGGAGGCTCTGAATGGATGTTTTTGGTCCTCTGGGGTCCTCAAGACACATTTTTTCCTGTTCACAGCCTGGAAACACAAGTCTGAGCTGCCTGACAAAGGGAGCCCTTTGGGTGCCATTTCATTTAGGTGGGTGAGGAGCTCGATTGCAGAGGAGGGGATTTGGCAGCGCCCAGCCGTGCCATGAAAAGCTTTCCCATCTCCCTGCCCCACCAAGGAAAGGGAGGTTCAAACATCAGAACCTCTGTCTTTCAGCTCCCAGCAAACCAGGCCCAGGAGGTTCCACCTGGCTGCTCAGATTTCCTAGCATGGGGTGGAGGATGCTCAAGCCACTCATCTGTGCCATGGGGCTGCTGGAGTCACCTGCCTGTGGTGGCTTTTCCAAGCAAAGATCTGTTCCCCTGGAATGTGCTGGGAGAGGCAGCCCCAGGGTTTGCCTTCCCTTGCATCTCCAGTTCTTTCTCAGGAGTTTAGCTGCTTCCAGTTATTTCATCAAAAACACAAGTGCTGAGGGCAGGGCTGGTGTGTGGCAGAGACACTTAAACATCCAAGTGCCCTTCATAAGAGGTCCCAAGCTCCTGGGTGAGGATAAGGATGATTTTGAAAGGCTGCTGGGCATTTTCACACGCCCTTAATTCTGGAGGCTGGGTGCTGAGCTCAGTGCTGAGCTCAGTGCTGTGGACAGCTGCTCTCCCACACTGCCTGGTGGGACCAGGCTGAAAGCAAATGCTCCAGGTCCAGCCCTGAGTGGGAACAGGGTCTTCCTCTTCTTTTCAGAGCCACTGTGTCTTTTTTGGACAACAGGGGCCCTGCCAATGTGTCGTGGAGCCAGAACAATCTGGGAAATCCATTTGCTGCTCTGCAGAGCCACAGGCAACAGCCCTGGAGCAGAGGTGCTGGCACTTGTGACCCATTTGTCTCCACCATAAAGATCTAAGATTTCTGACCTCTGAGATGTTTTTGGATTCATAAATTACCAGCACTGCTGAGGATGTGGGTCAGGCAGGCTGACCCCTCGGCAGTTTGCAGGACCTTTTGCTTGTATTTTTCTCCCTAGAAGTGTTTTGCTGCCTCAGTTCCCCCCACCTCCCCCACCTTGCATCTTTCCAGCCTTCACCTGGTCTCTAGGACCAGCTGCTCCAGTAGCATCTGGCAGCACTGGTGCCCTGTAGAGGTGGGTGATGGAGCCCAGACCTCCTGCAGTGGATGGGCAGAAAGGGGTGGCACCATCAAGCAGCTGTTGGATGGGGACAGAAAATGGATCTAGAGGGGCATTGGCAGCTTCCCTGACTCCACCCACATGTAGATTGAATCCTGTTATATAAAGCAAAGCTGGTTTTCTGCGGAGTTCTTTTGTAGTACCAACATTAAAA
>JANHGL010001875.1:0-23023 GCA_024611195.1 Ceyx melanurus
CGCGCTTCTCCCCGTGCCCGCCCGTCTGCCTGCGCCTTCCTGCTCTTAATAGGGATGTTTTTCCTGCTCGTCGTTCCTCCTCGTAGGAGGTTGGAGCGGCCCTGCAAGGCCCTCAGCCAAAGGCGCTTTAGTTCAGCTGGGTCTCAAGTGCAGGCACAAGTTATCCGTGTAAGTGTTCAGCTCACTTTAGAAATAGGATCATATTCAAGCTGCGTGCTGTCATCAAAGGCGTTGCTGTTATTTTTTATCGCTCAGAGCTATTTTAGTCTCAGTGAAGCAAGAAGTTGTGTGGAACAGCCTCGTTAGCACGGGCGGTGCTGTTTGGTTCCCCTGCTCAAGCTGTTGTGCTGAGGAGGCCTGGGAGGGTTCACCAGCTCTACAGGCTTTGATTCTAAAGTTACTTTCACCTTTACAACGGGTTATCCGTATCTCTGTGGCTAAGCCTGAGCATACACAGGGAGGCATGTGTCTGAACTTCTGGCCTGCCAGGGGTCACAGGGAGTGTTTGCTTACTGCTCTGGTTCTCCTCACATGCTGCCAGGAGTACTGGGCAGCTGCCTCCGTCCTGAAAGCGGCATTTTTCTTTGGAGGACTCCTCTGTGTCAGGGGAAGTTGCTTCGTTGCAGGCTGGGGTATGAGGTGCAGTGCGTTGATATGAATTGCTCTGGTATTTTGGTATACAGTAATAGTGACACTGTGTGACAAAACTTCCTCTGTTCTTGTTACTGATGTGCCTTCTGAGGGTCTTAGCATACTTAAGAGCAGTATCAGCCCCTGTTCAGTAACTGCTGCTGGTGGACAACTCTAGCAATAGACAGGAAGACCAAACTTGGAGCTAATATAGAGGATCATGTGCTTCTGTTCATAACTTCCTTCATGTTTCTGTTTAAGCAAATCTGGAGTTAAACAGTATCTCTTAAGTCTCTAGGCATACAGAGATTTTACAAGGTCAAGGCATGAGAACAAACAGTATTTTTCAAGTGATATGGATGCAGAGATTCATGTACTTGTCAGTAAACATTGCTTTGGAAGCCAAGTTCACATATTTCAAGCCTATCTGAAGTCTGTAGTCTCCTAAGTATTTGGTGCAGGACCAGTGCAGAGCCCTTGTAATTCATCACAGAGCTAAGCAGGGGCATATATGTGTGTGTTGTGCATTCTTCCTCTGTGTATGTTACTTACTGTTCCTGATGAAAGCTTCGATAAGTGCTTGGTCTTTGCATGTTTATGCTGGCACATGAATTTGTTATCTTTAAGCTCCCAGAGTTCTTTTTAATCCATGTCATTAAAAATGTGGTACATTGAACATGTTAAAATCCTTCCCTTATGGTAGTACAAACAATTTATTTCTGTAACAACACCCCACCAAATGGAGATGCAACAAAGTACACTGAGAGTTAGCTCATGTCTCACAAAATTAGGGTGTAACTAGAGTGTAAGTACCTGGTTTGTGTTTTACAGCAGATATTAAAGGAGACCAGAACTTTTGCACTAATGCTATTTGAAACATATGTATATGTGTATTATTTTACTACTTTGTTTTTGCTGCCATCAGGCTTTACCATGCTCCGAGCCTTTAGTCACACAAATGGTAGGTGTGTGTTCCATCACACTAAGTGTTGGCATCATCATAAGTCTGTGCTGGCAATCAGGAGAGAAGATGTTAATGTATGGGAAAGAAGAGCACCTCTAGCACCAAAACATGTTAAGGAATTGACACAGATGGGATACAAGGTCTTGGTGCAGCCATCAAACCGGAGAGCCATCCATGAAAAGGTAAGGTCCCATTTTCCATTTTGATATGGAAAAAACATTCTTTTAGAAGTTGCTCTTCGGCTTGGATTTAGTATTATAAAACTTAATTTTACCAAATAATCTAATCAATATTCAGATAAGTCAGACTTCTTTATCTTTATTTCCAAGTATTTCAACACATTACAAAGGACTGTTAATTACTGCAGTACTGTAAGATACTTTAAATGCAGTAAAATATCCTTTTTATAGGTTGTGAATTTAAGATGAAGGATTTTACTTGTGTTTTGGTCTTGTGTAATAGGATATTAGCATGGAAATTCAGTTTAACATTTGATATCCCTTTTGGTAAAGAGGTGCTTGAATGTATCAAATACAATACCTTGCTTCTGCTTTGTAGTATAATCCATTTGTCCTCTCTTCTAGTTATGTGCTGAGACCTGGATATAGAAAAACCCAGAAAACTTACATAGATTTTTCTCTTTCATAGGATTATGTTAAAGCAGGTGGCATTATTCAAGAAGATATTTCTGAGGCTTCTCTGATAATAGGTGTGAAGAGACCTCCAGAGGAAAAATTAATCCCTAAGAAGAACTATGCCTTCTTTTCTCACACTATTAAAGCCCAGGAGGCAAACATGCCCCTTTTGGATGAGATCCTAAAACAGGTAAATTGCATCATAGCAAAGGCAATCCACTCTTAGCATGGAGTGGAAACTGAACTGGATATGGAAGATTGCTGCCTAGTATGGTTACTTTCAGGGCTCATGAGAACTGTTTTCAGTATTCTTTCCCAGACATGAGTATCTCTTGCTCAGAGGATCTTGTGCTTACAGTGCTACAGTATTTCTGTGGTAATGCAGATGAGTTGTGAGCATGGTGTGCTCCAGAGAGGTCATGATGGGTGAGCACCAGTGCTTGTTCAGAAGTCACTGACCTAGAGCCCGCGTTGGTTGTTGCAGAGGGAGGCAGCCAGTGCTCTCAGAAATGAGCAGCCTTTTGGCAGAGGATGTGAATGTGTCTGCAGCAGCTGGAGTTGGGGAACTCTGTGCCAAGAGTGCACAGGCAGTACAGAGGCTCTAAAACAAAAGTTCAATGCAACCTTTTAGGTTTTAATTTTTGTACTGAAATCTTACTATGAATTATTTGCCATTCTAATATATCCTCATCAGCCTCTATCACGAAGGATCACAAAGGCATGTGAAAAGGTAGTTCCTAGGACACCAACGTGCCACTCGCTGCATCCACTGAAGGTTTTAATACTCAGTTTGCTATGTATTTTCAGGAAGTTCGACTGTTTGACTATGAAAAAATGGTTGATCATAAAGGAATACGAGTTGTGGCCTTTGGAAAGTGGGCTGGTGTAGCAGGTATAGTTCATAAAGTAAAGGCAGGCTTGCAACAAGTAACTTCTTGTAATACTTCTGGATGTCTCCATTTCCCAAAAGCTGAGGCTTGCAATGCATTTTTAACTGCATTTTTTAACTCTTGCTTTTAAGAGCTTTTTTCCATTCTGTTTTGTGCCCTACTTTTGGTGAGACTACATGTCAAATAGTCCTGTGGAATCCTGGCAAATCTACTACTTTATGTTGTCTTGAAGTCCCGTTTGTCTATTCAACTAATATGAGACAGACTGTATATCAAGAGATCAACTGAATAGACTTTTGAAAGAAATGGCTGCCTGTGAATTTGAAAAACATGTTTGTCACTCTGTTACCCGTTCACACTGATTTTTGGAGGCATGGTTCTCATTCCTTCTACTGAATTTCAACTCTGTTTCTTCAGGAGATTTTTCTTTATTGTCTCCTTCTTTGGAATCTGGTGATGTGGATGGATCTCATGAAAGGGTATCTGAGTATCAGGTAGTGCTGAAATGCAAAATTTGGGCAAAGAGCAGGTTTAGGGTCATGGCCTGACATTGAATTTCTCCTCCTCTGGTTTTATGTAGACTTTCTTTAGAAGTGAAGTAGTAATATTAAAACATTGGCAATAATATCCAGGATTATTTTAGACTTGAGCCAGTCCCTACAGTTTCTAACCATGCATATTAATAATACCAGTGGTCTGATTTTTATATATTTTTTTTAATAATAGGAATGATCAACATTCTACATGGATTAGGATTACGATTTTTAGCCCTGGGCCATCACACTCCCTTCATGGTAAGAGTACATATGTATATGCTGTTCTTCAGCAAAATGATTTCTGAACATCTTGTAATTATCTACCTTTTAATATGAAAATACCTTGATGGTTCTGTCCCTTTGATTCCAGCACATTGGGATGGCACATAACTACAGGAATAGCTGTCAGGCTGTGCAGGCAGTAAGGGATGCTGGCTATGAAATTTCACTTGGATTGATGCCAGAGTCAATTGGGCCCTTAACATTTGTGTTTACAGGCACTGGTAATGTTTCTAAGGTAAGAATTCTGTCTTCAAGATTAAATGCTATATTATTTTTAATAGAATTTCTTGTCATTTGATCCATGTGAGGTTAAATGGGTCAATGGGTTCATTTTGTTTGCTTGGACTGCAGGTTTTCCTTTGCCAGTAAGAATAGTACCCTAAAGTAATGGCTTTAAGATAAGATCATGCCTGACCACACTAACTTCTCACCATGAAAAATCAATTGAGTTTTATTGCTCCTCTCTCCTTTCCCACCTGCATGACTTTTTGTCTCCCTCTCTCCCCTCTGTTCAATATGGGCTCACAAGGTGTGTCGAATCACCCCATTAAAGTATGGGAGAAGGAATTATTTTTTCTAATGCTTGCTGGGTTCTTATAGCTGTTTTTGTAGCATTGACTTGGCTGACAAAGTGCTGAACCTCAGAGCTGTTTTCTATGACATAGAGAAAAGGCTTACTTCTGGTTTTGACACAAAGATCAGTTAACTAGGCTCCAACTCTAAAGTGAAATCACTGCCTATGTAAATGTGTGCTTTCTGGACAAAAGGAGAGCATGTCTGAAAGACCTATGTTGAAAGGCTTATGTCCTATGAACACAGCTTGTTGGGAATGTCATCTTGAAGTTCTTTACCTTTAGAACAGCCTGGCTGGTGAGGAGTGACTTGGGGGTCTAAAGAGAAATTGCCCCTCACAGTGGCAGCAGAACCATTTTTTGTGGCTGAGCTGAGGCCTCCCAGCTCTGCCATTAGAAATGTAAATCAGGTGTTGGATGTGGATCAGGCATGCTGCAGTAACAGGGAGTGGTGTAAATTCCTTGTACATAGCACCCAGGTGGTTTCCTTAGGGGTAGGCTGGTCTGTGTGTGAAACAGTTTGGCTGTCTCTGAGGGTGTTCTCTGGCAGGACTATCAAGTTGCATGTGGCAGGTTTTTTAATTTACTTTTATACCCCAAGTGAGCACTGTTACACTGATTTTTATATTCTCTGCACATTCTGAATCCTACTTCATGGTTTACAGGGTGCTCAAGAAATGTTCAATGCCCTCCCATGTGAGTTTGTGGAACCACACGAGTTAAAGGAAGTTTCCAGATCTGGAGGTATGTAGTGACAATAAAGCGACTGAAAACACTGGAACTCTTTTTGTCCAAGTATATTAGCTAATTTAAAATTTTTCTGTTTTTAACCTCAGACCTCAGAAAAGTCTATGGAACAGTGTTAAGTCGTCACCATCACCTTGTAAGGAAACGTGATGGACTGTATGACCCAGCAGACTATGACAAACATCCAGAGGATTATACATCTCGCTTTAACACCGATGTGAGCATCAATTCTGCTCTTTTATGAAAGGTTTTCCACTGAGTACTGGTAGTTACTACACCTTTGCATACCCATCAGTTGAGAGAGCACTCATTTAAAACACTAGTCCAGATGCTTTCAACTTTTTAAAGTATTAGATGAGAACATCAGGAATCTGTAACTTTCTTTGCAGATTGCACCCTACACAACTTGTTTAATTAATGGCATATACTGGGAACAACATACTCCTCGCCTGTTGAATCGACAGGATGCTCAGAGGCTGCTGGTGCCAGTTAGATCTGCTGATGCAACAGAGGGCTGTCCTGATTTACCACACAAGTAAGATACTTCAGTTCATTCCTAACAATCCTTCAGCACCACGATTAAGTTGTGATGTTAGGCAGTTTCACCACAGATCTACCAAACCATTCTGTTTCTCACATTGTTCCTCTTGTATGTTGTACAATGCCCCATTGAGTCTGCTTCTCTTCTTCCATGCTTTGCAGTGTTGTTTTCACTATTTGGAGTTTTTGAAAACATCACACAGCACTACAAATGATTGGCAGATCTTGTCTGTCTTTCTGCAAGGGTAATTCTTCCATTGATCCTTGTGCAGAATGCTATACAAACAGCTTGACATCTGGAAAATATACCTACTGCATCATTATTGCCAGAAGTTTCTATGCACATTTTGTTGGTTGAGTTCTTCCTACCCTGTCATTTGGCTTGTACAACTTCAGTAACTGTTCTTTAACCTGTTTGGTTGCTGCAGCAGGTATTGGAAATGCTTCACAGCCCCAAATAGCTTTAAGGATGAAACATGGGGTGCTAGCTATTCCAGGGTTAGTCTCCTTTCAGTGTGGGTGGGAGCCACCCTTTCAGGGGATGGGTTTGGGGAGGATATTGAAAAGTATCCTAGTTAGGAAGCAGATCTTTGTCTCTTCTCCGCTCTCTCTCTCTCTCAACAACTCTCTTTCATATAACAAAGAATTTGTTACCCTTGAGTGGATTTATTACCCTTGAGTTCAGGGCAATTGACTGATGGATAATGAAAGGGAAGTGTTGTCAGCACATGGAGTGCAGAGGAAATCTTAGAATCATAGCATGGTTGGGGTTGGAAGGCACCTCTGGAGATTGAGTCCAGCCCTCTTGCCAGAGCAGGATCACCCAGGGCAGGCATATTTCTGAATATCATTGTGTTGACTTCTAATTTGTCTAAGTAGAATCAAACTGCAACTGTGAGAGATCTTCTTGCATTTATTTTATTTCCTGTTCACTTGTGATATTTTAATCCTATGTTTCTTAGCTATTTGGCTAATGCTCTGTTCCTTTGTCTTTTTTGCTTAATTGCTTTAGATTCATAGCAATATGTGACATTTCAGCAGACACTGGAGGATCTATAGAATTTATGACAGAGTGTACCACAATTGACAGTCCGTTTTGTATGTATGATGCTGACCAGCATATTATTCATGACAGGTGGGAGAACTTTTATTTTTTATTGCTTTCCTCTGCAGTTTGGATAGTGAAACATGATATAGAAAACTCATGCATTTAAAACACTTCTGGAAGGTGGTACTGTCAGGTACCAAAGGAGAAGTAGTTCAGAAGAGCTGTGTTCTGTCTTTCAGTGTTGAAGGCTCTGGGATTCTGATGTGTTCCATTGACAATCTGCCAGCACAGCTTCCTATAGAAGCAACAGAGTACTTTGGGGATATGCTTTTCCCATATATTGAAGAGATGGTAAGGTCTTTTGTGTCCAACAAGAAGGTAAAAGGCTTGGACTTTGGTCTGCTCATTTGTTGCTTTTCTGGTCTCCTGTACATATTACAAAAAAATCTGCTGTAGAACATAAATGACTTTGTACCTAAAAAAAAAGATTTCTGAGTCTTTCAAAACACAACACAGGAATGAGACATTAGTGACCTGGATGTCTTAGGGACTGGTCAAGAACACTTTCTGTAGGCAGGAAATGGGCTTTGGCAGGTAGTTCATTGCTCCTGGACCTTGCAGTAGATGTCTAAATGTGATTTTCTTGAGGCACTCACAATTGCTCACAGGTGGACTGTTGTTTGAATTTGTCTATTTTCATAAAAGTCAAATGACACTGATCAGGGCTAGGAGAATTTCTGATCTACAAGATATTGGTATTGTTGCATGCATTTAAATGTTGCTTAAAATCTTGATGTTTTACTCTGAGAAAAAAAAAGGGAATTAAAATAACCTGATTTGAAATAACTTATCTCCACAGCTATTATCAGATGGTGCAGAACCACTTGAAAGCCAGAATTATTCATCTGTTGTTCGAGATGTAAGTTTTACAGTTTGGCACTCTGCTTCTCTTTCTTTGCTTTGAAACCTACAGATTCAAAAAAACCTCAAAATTTGTTTCATGTATTTCTAGGCAGTGATTGCATCCAATGGCTCACTGACACCTAAGTATGAATATATCCAGAAATTGAGGGAGAGCAGGTAATGTATAGCTTCTTAAAGTTTATTTGGTTCAGGATTAAAAAAAAAACAAACAACCAACAACTTGCCTGCATTCTTTATACCCTTTTGCATTCATTTACTCTTGGTGATATACATCTATAGTTCACTGTATCTAAATGTCTTCTAGCTTGGTGATTTCCTTTTTTCTTGATGCACACAGCCTAAATCATTAACACATGTTGTTAGTAACTTCTATTGTAGTTGGTGATTTTTCTCTTCGTTATGTTATGAAGACTGTTTACTAGAGGTAGAAAATAGCCACATGCCAGTATTATTCTGTTATTCCTTGCCCTTTTTAAATGGATGTAACATACAGGCCTTTGAAAGGAATAGCTGAAAGGGAGAGGCTCTCTAATATACCTTGAATTGAATTTCCTCTAGTATGGCTCAAGTGCTATGCTGTATAGCATTGTTCTGTGACTGGTTGTATTCAGGAGCCTCTAGGGACTCTCAGAGTTTCATTATATTCCTGTAGCTGCATCTTTAGCTACCACTTCATCCATACCTTGTCCCAGTAGTTATCTGCCAGGGATAACGAAAGAAGCAGTATTAAAGAAGTAGCATTGAGAGGATTAATGTAACAAAAGTATAAATAACCTGGATATCCCTTCTCTTTGCTCCCTATTATTAACAAACACCTGGAGTTTACCTATGAAAAATGTTAGTTTGACAATAAGTAGGTACATCTAACTTCACATTCATGGTCACTGCCAGGTGCAGTGTACATCATGTGGAAGTTGAGATGGGTCTGCCCACAGGCACTGCATGCACTGTGCACTAGGAGAGAAGTGTAGTGACTTTTGCATGCCAAACTTAGCCAGTTCCTTTGGGAACTGTGGTGGTTGTGGTTATCAGCTTGTGTATGATGAAGCATAGATGTGTTTTCCACCTGAAGTAACATGCAGTTTGCCTCTCAAAGACTTCAGCTCACCCTGATTTTTGTTGGGTGCTGTTTGGTAAGACCACCTCAAGAGGCTGTCTCTGTAACAGATTTCCTTATTCCTCACACAGCATGATGCTCTGTTTTTGTTGGTTTGGTTTTGTTTTGTTTTTCCTTTTGCTTTCTCCATAATTGCTTGTGTGGTCTTGTGTGAACTACCTTGAGAATCTGGAGACTTCATTCCCAAGGGGTTTTTTTTGTGGGTAGATCTTCTGTATTTCTGCAGCTCTGTGTGTCATGTGTGATGTTCACTTAACTGTCAGAAAAGCAAGACCTGCTAACAACACCTCCTTTGCTTTGCAAAATTTGGAGATAAAGCACATGAAAGCTGGGATTTTACAGCTTAAGGTGAGATGGTTTAGCTAGAGATAGGCTCTTGTTTAGAGCTTGTAGGAATTATGTGGCTTGTGTTATTACTGTATTGCACTGTGTGCAGTTTAGTTTCTGAGAGCTCTATTTAGGCTAATTACTTAAAACCTTGGGTGCCATTAGAATGCAGGAGCAGGTTGATTTATTGAATTTATCTCCATCTTTTCACCTTTGCTTTCTTCATAACTGCTACCAGTTCCTCATCCTCAGCTGCAATCCCATAGGCATATTTCATTAACTTTGTGGACCTCCAAGTGGTATTGTTATTTGGTCATAGATTAACATAACTGAGTTATTTAAACTTATATATATATAATAGGCATAATCCGAAAGGTTCTTTTCTGTGTCTGTGTAGATTCTATTCTCACTCTTGATGGGTCTTTTGGCAGCTCATGTTTGATCCAAGTGTGACCTGATTTCATTATAAAGAAAGGAATTCCTTCTCTTTCCTTGCCCGTGAGGGTGTAACTGTGGAAGAAGATGTTCTATTATATTTGATAGGAGGAGGAGGAAGGGCCTTGGGTTTGCCATATGAAAGGATATGATGACCTTAGGAGGCTTTCTGTAAATGGATTAAATAATAATTAAATTTAAAAAAAACCAAAACAACCAAAAAAACCCAAACAAAAAATCAACTAAAATTAAATCTTTAAAACTTGTATGAAGGTCAAAATGCACAGTAACCTATAGTACTAATTTAGGTAGATTTGAGAGGTGATACATTGGTACTTCCCATTCAGATTTAATGAATTGAAAAGACTGACTTATTAAAAAAATTAAGCTTGAAAGTAGAGAAAGGGAGGGTGGAACATCTGGAATTTTGGAAAGTAATTAAAATTTTACAAATGCACAGACACAGTAGGCTGGAAATTACTTCAGACATATGATATGTATTTGGTGTGGATTTAACTCTTCACTCAGAGTAGTCTTTCAGTGCTGTTGTTTGATGCTGATGAATTTGATTATGTTCATGTTAGAGGTAAGAAACTAGAAGTTGTGCAGCAGAAGATTGGCAACAGTACCAGACAGTCCTGGGTTAGGTAGCCAGGAACTTGACTCTTGGTCTAAATAGAGCTCTTAGTTTGTAGACTTACTACAAGATGCTTAATCTGTTAGCTCTGACAGCTTACAGTTTTCTGCTGCTGTGTGGTTTTTCATTTTGCCTGTAACACCTCCTAGGGAACAAGCTCAGTCACTGAAGATGGGTAAGCAGAAGAATATTTTACTGCTTGGGTCTGGGTATGTTTCTGGCCCTGTGCTTGAATATCTCACGAGAGATCCCAACATTGACATCACAGTTGGTATGTAAGATTTTGCTTGTTTTTCACTAATATCTTGTTTTAAACTGCTAGTGTGGCAGAACCTTTCTCATAAGTAATAAATGGATCTGTTTCTGAGAATAAAGAAAATCTTTGTCATTATGCACAGCAGAAAAGGATTTTGTAGCTTTCTGAGCATTTTGAGTGTAAAAGTTTAGTGTTTGCATGTGTAATCTATAGGGAAATTAGACCTATTTTTGCTTCAAAGCAACTTTGGACTCGGACTTGGTTTTGTAGGTAGTTAGTCACTTTTGTTGGTGCTTGGCTATGTTTTCAACCTCAGTCAACAAGAAGATTAAATTGCTTTTATAGACATTTGTATGAGTGAAGCCTCTGCTGTTGTTAAAACCAGTACTGTGGTGGTAGACCCTCGGGCCCTGACCTTGCCACTAGCACCAAATGCCTGCCTGTTTATTCCTCTGTTTCAGTTTTATCTGTATTTTAGAGGGGTGGGCATTTCAAAAACACTTTTCTGTACTCTCAGTGATGATTTTACACTGATTCTCTGATTTCAGATTTAAGACCCAGGCTGTATTGCCTGAAAGATACTTTGTTGGGAAGTGGTTTCCTTTAAAACTTATCTTTGTATCAACATACTTGTTGATTTTTGTGGTTGTTATTGATGTTGCTTTGGTTTGCTTTTTTCCCCTCATGCTACTTTCATACTGGGCTGCTTTTGGTACCTGTTGTGGTAATAACCATAGTACTGTTAACTGCTGGGAAAAGGTTTACTAGGAAGAAGAGGGAAGCTCTAAGGAAGCTGCACCTTTGTCATCACTGCTTGAATGTGCAGGGTCCATCCCCTTATCAGTACAGAGGCTGCAATTAGTCCCTGCAGGAAGCCAGGTGAACTGGAAGATCTGTTTTGCCAAGCACTGAGCAAACATAACAGGTGCCTCTTATCTGGGAAGCTTAAAAACAAGCAGGTTCTACAGCATACACAAAAAACCTCAGAAGGAGACACAAAGATGTTACTTGTCTGATATTTGACAGCAGGCAGGTCAATGAAGAAAGTATAAAATGCATATTGCAGTGACATCTTTGCTTCCCTACTTTTGGGCTACACTGCTTTAAATCCAAATGATGAAAATATTAATAGGGAAACCTTTGTGTAATCAACTTTCTTTGTTACATTAGAAATGGTGAATGATGTGAATTGTTTTTGTCTTAAGCTGTTAAACTGTTCTTGACTATAAATAAGAACTCACTGTTAGTGAAGGAAAATATCCATGCAACTGTTTCTCTTTGGGAAGAAGGAGGTGTGTGTAAAGCACAATTGTACACGAGAGTGCTTTGGACTTACCTTCATCTTTAGGTAACAGTTGATGTGTTTTTACTTTTCAAACAGTATCTGTCATGAAGGAACAACTTGAACAACTGACAAAAAAATACAGCAACATTACTTCAGTTCATATGGATGTCATTAAGCATGAGGAAAAGCTGTCCTCTTTGGTGAAGAAACACAACCTTGTGATCAGGTCAGAATTCCATGTAAAATGTGATAGAATCAACCCTAAGTCATGGTGCTTCCTTCTTATAGTTCACTGACCTAAATCAACACGGTAACTATTTTTTCTAATTCCCAAGAAATGGGTCATATTTTTGTATGTAAATAGTTGTAACTGGCCACTGCCTTTTCAAGAAGCAAGGCATCAGGACTTTCCAAGGGGCTTTGACTGCAACATCTCTTTAGAAGTGCTCACCAATTACCTGGGCAGCTGCCTTAGCATGAGGGGCCAGTTGCATCCACCAACATGCATGTCGCTGTGTGGGGCAAACTGTGGCAAAATTCTGACATCTTGGTTATTTCCCCTGAATATCCCATTAAGAAAAATCTCTTTCCAGGCATTGAAACAGGGGAGGAAATAACTTCAAAGTCCTTGCCATTTTGTCCCTTTTGCCAAGGATGTCATGAGTGTTGTTTCCCTTCCATGTAGAGCATGCTTTTGACAAAGTACTTCAGCAAGATCATTGTAATGCAGCTTTCTCAAGGATGGTTTTACAGTTTTGCATCTTCTAAACCTCCAGCATGCCTATTTAGAAGGTGGCCTTGAAAAGAGGACAGTGGTTTGTTTTTTACAAAGAGAAGTGTGACAAAAGATGCTATCTAAAGAGGGACTCTCCTGTTGTCCTGCGCCCTGTTCTGAGTGCATACAACAATGCTTTTCTGATAGGGTAGCATTTCACTTATGTAGGTATGAAACTGCTCAGGGCAAGGCAGGTGTGACTGCTGCATTTACTTGAGCTCTTTTGTGGGCACATAAAAAACATTTGTGAGTGTCTTCCCAGTGATAGCATAAGTAACTGGTTGGATTTTGATGTTGCCTGATTCTCCTTCATTTGTAGTTTGCTGCCGTATTCAGCACATCCTTTGGTTGCTAAGAAATGTATTGACAGCAAAGTGAACTTGGTAACAGCCAGCTACGTAACACCAGCTATGAAAGAACTCCAGGAGAGGTAGGTATGAGAGTAGCATTAGCCCTGGTGTTGCTTCCTTCTGTAGTGCATTATCTGAGTATTTTGCAGTCCGTTACACCTGAAACACTTATAGTGTTCTCTGTGTTTTCTTCTTCCCTTTCTATGATGGAGGACTAAGTACCTTTCCCTAAAGTTGCAAGTGAAGGCTATGGCAGAGCAATGAGCACTTAGCCCATTCTGGTCAAACCAGTGCTTTAAACACTGGAATGTACTTTACATTATTCCATGTTAATGTGCCTTTCCTTCTCCCCTCAAACACAGAATCATGAAGGTTGGAAAAGACCTCTAAGATCAGCAAGTCCAACTCTCTACCCAATATTATCATGACCTTCAAGACTTATTTTTTTTTATACAAGGTGCAGAGCCCAAAATTTGCTGTGTTGGGAAAAGTGCATCAGGCTTTTGTTGGACAGATTTCCTGAATAAAAGGGCAGTAATAATGAATGTTCTGACATCTCTGCATTTCTGTTGTTTGTAGTGTAGAAGCTGCTGGTATTACAGTTATCAGTGAAATGGGTTTGGATCCTGGTCTTGACCATATGTTGGCGAAGGAATGTATTGACAAGGCAAAAGAAGTTGGTGCTTCGGTAAGGCTGAAAGATTCTGAAAGCTGTTATTAGTGAAGTTGTTCTTTTAACACCAGGCAGTTTTGGGGGATAGCACTATTGTGTAATGGACTCTGGACACCTTATTGCTGCTGATGCTTGGAATTTGGTGCCAACTAATTCAATTGGTGAGAACCATAAACTAAGCGGGCTTTGCCCAGCAGATGTTTTGATTTCCTCTCCTTTACAGGCAGTGTGACAGCTTGACATTGTTACTCAGTGAGAAGTTTTGGTTTCTCTTGTCCACTGCAGATTTTCTGATCTGGCCCATTTGGAGGAAAGTGTGAACAGAAAGTTCAAGAACTAATGGGGGGGATTCTGCGGGTAACTGTTCTGATTGTATCCTGCTCTGTCTCCTCATTGTTTCTTTCCTGTGGATAAATGTGGCAGGTTATATCCTACACTTCTTTCTGCGGTGGTCTGCCAGCTCCAGAGTACTCTGACAATCCTCTGAGATACAAGTTCAGTTGGAGCCCCCTGGGAGTGTTGCTGAATACAATCCAATCTGCTACATATTTAAAAGATGGAGAGGTGAAGTAACCATAACATTTCCATTTGAAGCCAGACAAAAAAGGTGGTACTGGGCTAAGGAGGGAGTTGGGATTTGTAAGGTGCTATGCTTACTTTCAAGCCAGTGGCTGTCAGTTGCCTAAGCAAGTTGCATGCATCTCTTACTTCTGTGTTTGGAGCTTGATGGTTCCCAGCTGCTGCCAGTTTAATGATCTTTTACTGTATGGAAACTGATTGCAAAGGAGGAGTGTGTTCTAATGACTAAAGCACTGGATTGAGGCTGGTCTTGTGAGTTCAGCCTCCACGCTGTTGTGTGCTGCTTTTGCCACTGAATTGCCCTGTCTTTGGCTCTGAAGGTGAGGTGCTTCCCTCTGCTTGCTTTTCTGTCTAGTCATGTTTGCAAACCAAACAGCTTCATCCTGCACTTGCTCAGCGCGTAGTGGAACTCTTGATTCCTTTTTCTTTTGGTGCAGCCTGTGATACCACCAGCCCCCTGAGTAGGTTTTGTGAAAGCATATGCTGCTTTCAGGTGTGTTTTCTACAAGCTCTCTCTTGCTGTTTGTGGAGGTCATTAGACTTAACCCAGCAAATGTCACTGCATCTGTTCTATGGAAAGGTCATCGCTGATTTGTGCAAAGCTTTTACGAGCCGAGACCACGGTTCTGCTTCCCAGTCCTGCTTGATCACTCCCACTTGCTCAGAGTAATTACTGAGCAGGGGCTCTTCAAATGTCAAGGAGACTGTCTTGTATAACCACTGTAAAGTTTAGCTAATTATCTAAACTTTTTGATGTGCAATACTGAGAAATCTTTTGAGATGTTTTATCGTGACATTTTGGTGCTCTAATGTTCTTATTGCAGTAACAAAGGAAATTCAGTGATTTTACACTGGATCATTATTTAAAAAGCAACAACACACAGTTACAAGTTTCAGATGAAAGGGTCTCTTGGAGAATGTGAAAATGTTTCTTATTTAACTCTCACCTAGTTCACCCATTGCTGGGAAAAATTAGATCATATATATGAATGATTCATTATGAGAGCACTATATGAGCTTGTCAGTAAATTGTGCAATTTTTCCTCCTTGCTGCTAAATCCTTAGCTGTCTTTGTTGTGCAGGGTTCTTCCACACTAGTGTCTTGCCTGACAAAGACAGTAAGATCCTTTGGCAGTGCTGCAGACTTCACTGCTTTAGTCTTTCTTCTAGAAGGAAACCTTGCCCCTTTGCTCAGAAGTCACAGAACAAGTTTGTATTGATGCAGTGTAGTAGATCTGTGCATCAGCTGCTGGAGGGAAGCAGGGTTCAGGACTTAGGTTGGAAGCAGCAAGAGAACTAGTCAACCTTATTTTGTTTTCCTTCAATGATGAGTTATCTCTGTGCTTTATAAAGATACACATAAGAAGCAATTTTATATCACCTGATTTATTGTACTCAATGAAAAAAAAAAGTTCCCCCATCCTTCTTTTTCCATTGGCCTTTTCCTCCCCACCTAAAAGAAGAGAATAAAAAAAAAATTGAGCAAAAGCAGGGTGTTTATGGACAGAATCTGCCTTCACACTGTACAGTTTGGGGAGGTGCTCCAAAATGACCCTAATGTCAGTGAAATGGGAATGTGCCACCTTAATACAAATGCAACAGGATTTAACAGTGTGTGAGGAGGATGTGGCTTGTTTCAGTTCTTTGGTTGAATGGCTGACATGGTGCATGCTCCTTCATCACTGGATATACTTAAATGGCTTCTGCAGCTGCTTTGTTTAGACTGGGCCTCTGTTTGCTCCAGGAGCACTAAGCACATTGTGTTTACTTTGAGCATGCTTTCTTTTTTTTTTCTGTTGTGAAATAAACTGAATAACACTGCACCAAAGTAATACTGCCGTTCTTTCACAAAATTCAGATTATCAATATTCCAGCTGGAGGAGCATTACTTGATTCTGTTACTCCAATGGATTTTTTCCCAGGATTAAATCTTGAAGGTTTTCCTAACAGAGACAGTACAAAATATGCTGAGCCATATGGTATTCAGACAGCTCGCACTTTGCTGAGAGGCACCTTAAGATACAAAGTAAGTTGTTGTTGTTGTTAACTATTTTTCTCCTGAGATTAATGCTGTAATTTCAAGAAAACTGTGTATTTAAAAATCAGCCTTTTATAGCTGTGTAGTTGCCATTTATGAGCTCTCCACTATTCTAATTGAAATATTATATAATATTCTAACTGAAAGCACTTCTGTGGTTTTTTTTAATGTAGCTTTACTTGGTTTATTTAACAGATGTTTGTTGCAAAGCAGAAAAAGAATTTTACTTATTGCAGGCAGCTGGTCAGTTAGCTTGCATAGGCTGTATCTATGGTGTTTTTATTTCTTTGGGTCTGTATTTGGTGTAAGATCAGTAGAAGATTAAAAAAAAAATTGGACGTTTGTGTGATGTGTGGTGGTGGTGTATTTTTTTAAGACTTGATTATCTTAAATTTGATTAAAGCTTGAACATTACAGTTTGTTGCTTGTATTTCCATGAAAAACACATAGTAAAGATCTTACAGAAAATTATGGTTTTCCATCAAATTGAAAAGTTTTTGATGAAGTAACTGGAAATGTTGAATTTGAATGGTTATAACATTTTGGTCAGTTAGGTAAAATGTAAAGAGAGAAATGCATTTTCTTTCTAACTGACACACTCTCATTTCTTAGGTGCACAAAACAATCAAAACAACATTTATTTTTCTTTCAGATTTCTTTTTTTATTATTTTGTTGGTCAATATACATTAAGAAGGAATAAACCTAAAATCATATTGAAAGTTTGTAAAAGATTTTGTGAATATCAGGGTATGTCTATTGAATTAAGGTTTATGTCAAAGTTTAAGTTAATGTTTTGTACATGGCTTAAGAAATGTGTATATTCCTTCTCTCTTCATTCCTCTGTTGCAAGACTACAGGATTTTTTTCTTTATTTCTGTGAGGGAGGCTTGCTTGCTATAGAAGATGGAAGACCAGGGTGAAGGAATAAAGGTTACACATTTCAATAGCTCTTTTTTTGTCAGTCTAGATATGATGTCTTGTTCAGAAGCTAAAAATATATAGAAGGCATCTGTCTTGTCATGAAGTCTTAATACAACAGTCTTTTGGTGCTTGGTAACATTTTCTTTTGTGTAGGTGTTAGTACAGGGAAAAGGAAAAGTGTCAGGGTGACATCAAGAGTTGTTATCAGTGTGCTGCAAGAATGATGTTTCTGTGGTTAGTGCTGGGGTTTTGTAACCCACAAATCAGACCCATCACTTTGGGTTGGGGTGATGTTGGTAGGGTGGTGGTACCTACATGTCAGAACTCAGTGCTGAGCAGGGCAGAAGTGAACATTGTCCCTTTGCACCTGCTGCCCTGTTGCAGAGCAGGACATGATCTGTTCAGCACAGAGGGCAACATCTCCTCAGAGTGCCTGTTGCATATTACATTCAGGTGAGTAATGGAGTGAGTTTAAAAAGAGGTGTTGCAGAAGGATCTCGCTGCAAGGCCATCTGAGCTGATTGATAACCTAGTGCTGGTGGAGGTGGCTTCTAATTATAATTAGCCTTCTTTCAGGGTGCTTTATTTCCACCATTCTGCTTGTGTATTGTGTTTCTAGTCACTTGCATATAGGTGTTTTTAATTATCTAGCAGCTGTGTGGGAGTGTTAGCAGGATACAAATTGAAAAATGAGCAGAAACTAGTTGGGATTTCTTTTGTCATGCAGCCTGTTGCAGCCTTTGCAGCTCCTTTTAAATACCATCCTGATCTCCTGGTTTTGTCTCTGATAGTCCTGAAGGAAAGATACAAACACACAGGATTCTTACCTCTAACAACAGTTTATCTGATGTCCATACATCACAATACAGTGGTGTAATACATATATAGTGTATATCCATACATAAAATCACAATGGTGTAAAACTGGGGTGAACTGAGTTCAGCACTGGGCTCTTGAATCAGTAGCTTGTTTATGGGCCAGCTGGCTGGTAGAGCCCTGTCTGTGGTGACATGCTGGGGTTAGAGCAAGTGCTGGCCAGCTTAGCCCTTGGACCTCAGGGTCCAGTGCTACTTGCCATGGTAAGTACTGATGGCAGAATAATAAGTCATTAAAAATAGTGTTGAAATGGTAGAGGGAGGGGTGGAGGGGGCTGAGGAAGGTGCCACTCTAGCAGTAAGCCCATTGGCATCATACTGCTGTGGCTGTCTTCCCATGAGAATGATGCCTAATGCCACCCTGCTTGTGTCCACCTCTGCATGCAAACCAAGGAGAAATGTTCACCTCTGTTTCAAGTGCTCATTATTTGTAACCATGTTATTCTTTTATTTCAGGGATACTCCAAAACTGTGGGAGGCTTTGTAAAACTAGGATTAATTAACCCAGATCCTTGTCCTTTGCTAAACTCAACTACATCACCTCTAACCTGGGTGAGTTACTCTGATTACTCTGCCTTCTTTTCTCTGTTTTAGTAAACTAGACTTCTGTTGTATGATGGTCTGAGGACAGCACAGTAGCAGACAGGCTGACCTGAGCTGCTGGACAGACTCTGCAGTTCTCACTTGCTTCATATCTTGTTCATAGCTCTGTTTATTATCCATGTTGCTGTGAATGAAGCAAGCAATAATTAGCATCTAGATAGCACATAATGGCCTTCAGATAACACACAAAAATCTTCAGAAAGCTTTTGGTAATGTTCCCAGGATTCCCAGAGCCTTATTCATCTCATCAGTCTGTTTCCTTCCTTTTGAAAGGGTCATTCTCTGTTTCTAGAGCAGCTGGAAGATACCCTTAAGTTCTTGACTCTCTGGCTTTCTCCAGGTGGCTTCTCTTTCACCCTAATTTCCTTCCAGTATTCCCTTGTTTATACAGATTTCTGTGTTCTTTCTTTGCTGCTAGAGGAGGGGATAAGAAGTAGGGGGAAGCAGCTGAGCAGTGGCATACAAAGTGTTTTAGGAAAAGGTGCCCCCTGTTCTCACTTGTTGCATTTAAAAAACTCAAACTGTCTCACTTTACCTATACACATAACCTGGCTTCTCAGAAGTCCTGGCCATGAACTGAGCTTATTGGAGCAGTAGGTTGTTGACTGAAAAGGAGAGGGAACAGATATCAGGTCAGACCTTCAGGAACTTTTTTTTTCTTTTAATACAGAAAGAGCTCATGTGCAAACTGGTTGGAATTAAGTCGCCTGCTGAGTACCATGTTCTTAAAGAAGCTGTATTTAGCAAACTGGAAAAGGACAAAAGTCAACTGGAGGCAGTGGAATGGTAAAATGTTCCTGTGACTTTTATTAAAAAGCTTAAAAAAGAAAAAAAAGGAAAAGGAAAAAAGGGTTTTCAATTCTACCCATTTTGGTCCAATATTGAGACTACTATGCTGCACAAGCTGGAAATCACAAACCTAGACTAAGCTGTTGGTAGGCAGTGAGGTAAGCCTCTCCCATTTCTCTGTCAGGCTCGGTTTACTGGGAGATGAACCAGTTCCAGCAGCAGATTCCCTTGTGGGAGCTCTTGCAAAGCACATGGAGATGAAGCTGCCCTTTGGTATGTGAGAAATTCTTCTTTTTCATGGGTTTGAGTGAAACATCAGTATCTCTCATCAGCCTTAACTGGATTAGTTAGTTCACCTTCATTAATAAACCTTCATGTTAGGGATTTTTTTTTAATGTCTTGTGATTTAAACTCCCCCAGTTTATCCTTTTCTTTCTATGTACACTTTAAATTTAATTTTAACATTCTTTCCTCCTTTAATAGTGTCTGTCTTAAGTCACTTCCCAGATACACATGCTGTGAATGCCTAGTACCATGCTCATCAGGAACCTCATCTTGGTATGATGGAAATGCAAGGAATAATAGCTTGTGTGCTTTTCTCTTAGGCACTGGAGAGAGAGATATGATTGTTATAAGAAGTGAAATAGGTCTCAGGCATCCTTCTGGTCATTTGGAAGACAAATTCATTGATCTGGTTGTCTATGGTGATAACAAAGGATATTCTGCAATGGCTAAAACAGTAGGATACCCCACAGCTATTGCTGCTAAGATGGTTCTAGATGGTAAGTGTCTGTTCAGTAACATTATTTCAACCCAGCCACACTTATACTCCTCCTCAACAGGATAGGGAGAAAGCAACATGAGAAAGCTCATGAGTTGAGATAAAGACAGGGAGATCACTTACCAGTTACCACCATGGGCAAAAGAGACTCGACTTGGGAAAAAAAGAATTCCATTTATTGCCAATAAAAATAGGTTTGGATAGTGAAAAAAAGGGGACAAATTAAAACATCTTCCTGCCTGTTTATCCCAGGCTTAAATTCACTTTTCTTCCTGACTCCTCATCCACTTCCCTCTGCCTCAAGCAGGGCAAGGGAATGGGGAATGGGGGTTGTGGTCAGTCCATAACAGCTCCTCTCTGCTGCCCCTTCCTTCTCTTGCTTTTCCCCTGCTCCAGCCAGGGCTGCAGGGGAACCTCTGCTCTGGTGCTTGGAGCACCTCCCTGCCCCCTGCTCCCAGGATTGGTGTCACAGACCTTTTCTCACACATTTTCTTCACTGTTATGCAGAGTTCTGCCCTTTCCTCCATCTGTTTTCCCAGAGGTGCCACAATCGTGGTGGAGGGGCTCAGCTGGGTCCTGTGGTGGGGTCACTTGGAGCCTCCTGGAACCAGCTGTGTCCAGCACGGGGCAGCTCCAGCCCCTCCTCAAAGAAGCTGCCTCTCACCTCCCCTGTTACTAAAGCCTAGCCCAGTAAACCTTATTTTTTTTGTTTTGTTTTTTTCCCCCCTACCTTTATTTCAGGTGAAATAGATGCCAAAGGCATGGTGATACCACTGACAAAGGATGTCTATGGACCAATACTCGAGCGGGTGCGGGCGGAAGGCATCGTGTACAGCACGCGCAGTGTTATCAAACAGTGACTGCAGGCAGAGGATTCAGTGGGGCTTTGGCTTTGTGTGGTACCCTCTCCCCCCTTTTAAGGATCTTTTGGACCAGCTAAAAGGCAGCACCTGCCATTTCACACTCAAATGGTGCCTTCCATAAAACTGGAGATAGCCAGATGCATGGATTGTGGTATTTTCCTCTTTTTTCTGCTTTCATATACATGTTTCGGCATCAATCATACCTTGCCTTATTTCTGTCTAAAATATCTTGGGAGGGTTTTGATTAATAGAATTTATCTTCTAATCTATAGGGTTACTACTGAGACAAATTTAAGATATACTATAATTGGATTATTTCATGGTGGAAAAGTCTGGTTAATGAATTCCATTGATTATTTTTGTTTGTTCATATATAAAAATAATTTGTCAGAATAACAGAGATAACTGAAACTTAAAAGTCTAGTTGTCCCTTTCCCTTTAGCAGTATTTGTGAATATTTTCACAATAATAATATGCAAGAAATAGTTCTGAAATTCTGCACTACCAGCAAATAAGATTCTGCTAAATCTTGAAACATTTGACTGTTGAATGTTTGAAATTTAGATCTTTTTTTTTTTTTTTTCAAATCCTTTTCTTATGAATGTAAGAAATTAATTGGAGGAGGAAGGAGATTTATGCCTCCCCCAGCCTTTTTGCTGTTACAGAGTGGAAGCTGGTTGCAATATGTTGAAATACCTGCTGCTATGCATTGCCTTGCTGTGAAGAGGACCCACGAGCTGGAAAGGGCATTCTGAAACACAGCACAGCTAATGTGCTTACAAGCTGCTCCAAACTGCACTTACTCCTTCCACTTACACCCTGTGCCCCAGCCAGGTCAAGTACTGTTACAAAGGAAATGGGCTAGGTAGTATAAGCAGCTTTGAAATGCTTAGAGGTTTAAATCACTGCTTTTTGCATTGGCTTCTCTCCTTTTGCTATCATGCTTTTGAAGCATTCAAGCCCATCCACACTACTCAGTCCACTGCCAGGTCAGAGCTTGCCAGTGCAGCAGCTCCCCTGATGCCCAGGGCTGTGCCTGCCCAGCTCTCGCTGCAGTTCAGCTGCATCACCCAGAACTGAACTGCAGCCTGAGTTCAGCTTCTCTCTGGCAAAACAGCTGCTGCTCCTTCCAGTTCAGGGCTGCTTCTGTGGCTTTTGCTCAGGGGTTTCTACACCAGCTCATAATGCCAGCATGTCTTAGACTTCACCAGTTAGGTCTGTAAGGTATAATGCTGTGAGCAGATGCCATTTGCACTGGTATCTCTGCAACTGCCCAGAGCTCCCCTTTTCTAAGGATGGGTACTGAAGCTGGAAGCTGCTCTCAGCTTTGCTCACTGGCACACTTTGTTGATAAACACCAGACTTTTACCTCTCGAGGCATAAGATTGCTGTTATCATGGTCCCAAGGGGATGGGATTCCAGGTGGTGCTCTGCCCAGTAGGAAAAGCAGCCATATTAGTTGAAGTTTTGATATCTGACTCCTGCTACTCAGGAATTTAGATTTTCTTTGTGCATATGTAATGAAGTAGCAGCTGCAACAAAGAGAAGGGTGAAAGAAGCCGAAGGGAGAAGGGAAAACGAAGGGCAGAGTATTATAGTCAGAGAGGAAAGCTTTTTATACTGAATCACTGGATGCCTTTTTACTGTCAGATTTGGATTCTGTTACAGTGCAATCTGTTTCATAGATTCATAGATATTAGGGGTTGGAAGAGACCTAGAAGATCACACAGTCCAACCCCCCTGCCCGAGCAGGATCACACAGACCAAGTCACCCAGGAACAGATCCAGGCAGGTCTTAAGTGTCTCCAGAGATGGAGACTCCATAACCCCCCCGGGCAGCCTGTTCCAGAGCTCTGGCACCCTCACTGAGAAGAAGTTCTTTCTTGTGTTGACCCTAAACCTCTTGTGCTCCAACTTGCACCCATTGCCTCTTGTCCTGTCATTGGATGA
>JANHGL010001875.1:30605-44174 GCA_024611195.1 Ceyx melanurus
TTGTAAATAAGTTTCACCTCAACATGAGGAAAAACTTATTTACTGTGAGGTTGACAGAGCCTGGAACAGGCTGCCCAGAGAGGTTGTAGAGTCTCCTTGACACTTTGAAAACCTGCCTGAATCTGTTCCTGTATGGCCTGCCCTGGGTGACCCTTCTCTGGCAGGAGGGGGTTGGACTCAATGATCTCCAGAGGTCCTTTCCAGCCTCTATTACTCTATGATTCTATAGTTCTATGGTTCTATAAGGTGCATCATCCAAATAGTCTTACTTCTTTCAATAATTCACAGTGAAGCCCAGATTGATTTCTTCCCCAGTGCCCTACTCAACAATAATCTGGAGTATTGGAAGTTGAAAAGACAATGTTTTAAGTGTGTTAAAATAAAAAATGTTTCTCTAGTTGATGCAGCTGAAACAGAAGCAGCAGCACTATTGTTAGGTGTGGACTTTGTGCCTTGTTTCAGCAGCTTTCACTCAAAATGAGATGAAAGGATGGTTCTAAGGAAAAACATCAAAACAAACAGAAAGCTGTGGTTCTTACTCATCATGTACAATCGTGGGTCCATCACGGTTGGAAGTTTCCTCTTTGATGATGCTGATCAGTTCAAAAGTTTTACTAATAGGACTATCAGGATTTGGCCATTTTGGACACTGAAAATGCCTCACTTCAAGCACATAGTCATCCTAAGAGAGTGAAAAAAAACCCCATTAAACAATTTGGTAAAAGTCTGACTATCTTTCTTTATTCATACCCCTCAGCCTGTTCCGGTTTGGCTCTAGACTCCAGTTACAGAATCCCACTGCTGTGGAAGTAAAAGAATACCCTATTCCTTATGTCACCCCATTACCTATAGAGGTTAGTCCCTCCCAGGGTGTTTCAAGGGCATGGAATTCTGTCATTTACCACAGAAAGTCTAACAAAATGTAGGTATTACCTTTACCAAATCAAGTCCTGAGTTACATGCTTATGACAGTGTTACCTGTGTAGCTTCTAAAATGAAATCTTGGATTATGAGCTTCTCCTCATTAGACAGACACTTGTGTTCTTCAGCAATCATAGTAACTTTGAAGGTCTCACAGTTTATAGGTTCATCTTTGTTGGGCCAGTATACAAATTCATCTTCAGCCTCCAAGAAAGTAAAAATAAAAATGCAGCCATAAAAATGAGTAATATTGAGCTCTTACAATAAAAATTAATCCAATATAATAAATATTGGGTCACATATATAATCAATGCAGCCTGCTAGATTTAAATTGACAAATAAAAGTTTCAGTTGGATTACAAACATCAAAAGCAATGGTTTTCAGACACCTCTGTGATCCTGACCAGGAGACCACTGTACCCTGTGGAGATAGTGACCCATGTAACAATCACCATGTGCTATGCTGCATCATTCCACCCATTCAGCCTGGCCTTCAGGATCTGCTGTGCTGCTCACAGCCCACTGCCACAGGACACAGCTGATGTACCCACTCAGTACCAGTGGCTACACCACCTGCATGGCCTTGGAATTATCTAGAAGTGCAGCAGTAAGTTCACATGAGAGAATCCTGTCCGTCTGACAGCAGCAATGCCAAAGGAGCTGCTTTCTGTAACAGCCCATGGGGGTATCCCTTCCACAGGCAGAAGCCAAACCAAACAAAAAAGCTCTCAAATATTCTCACTTTTCTAGTGAGACAACAAAAAAAACATTAATTTGTTATTAACACACGCATGATGAACATGTGAGCTTGCTTTGCTCCTTAGAGTCAGATAAATCCCTGATAAACATTGGTTTGGCACATTGGGGATGACCAAAAGAAACCACCTCATATTTCTGCCCTTACCTAAGAATGGCTGAAGAAGCCATATTACAACTGAAGTAAAAGTCCTGGAGTGAAAACTAACCTTGGGTAATGATTACTTCTACTATTTGGCTTTAAAAAATAAATTATACAGGAATTATTCAATACTTTCTCATGCCAATTACAATTTACCCAGATAAGGATCTCCATATTACCACTAGATGATCTGGAGATTTTACACTCAGTACAGTATTTTTCATTTTTAAGTTTTTTGGTGGTGGTGGTTTTTGTTGTTTTGTTTTTGTTGTTTGTTTTTTTTTTTCAGAATCCAACATATTGCCTCATGTCTTCCATATTTCAAAATTATAGTACTAACAACATTACTACATAATCCTATAACAATCAGCCACAAAACTTACCATATTCTGACTATCAGGGAGCATGACTATTAGCTGGGCATTATGGTCCCATATCATTCTCCAGAAATCCTTGATAGTGTGTAATAAGGGATGCTGAGTAATAATAAATTCATTACTTTGATAATAACCCTGCAAAACAAAAATCAACAAACTCAGAATTGATGCCCAATTATTAACAGTTAAAGCAAACTTCTAGTGGACAGAGCCAGAAGCCTAGAAAATAAATTGCAGATTTGTGCTTACTTTGGTTTCCTTCAAATACTAGAAGCATTTTCCAGATGAGAAGAAAAAAATATATTACACCAAAATAACTTTTAAGACTTATAGAAAAAAGACATGAAAACAGATCTGAAAACAGCTATATAATGAGACACTGCTTTTCAGCATCAGTTAAATGACTTACCATAATATAGGAAGCATTGATGTAGTCTGTCCCTTCACCAGACAGGCATGAGATACCCACTCTAGACCTCTCCACTGTAAAAAACAGTCACGAACTAGTACAGATGTTGCAATGACTCATCTAGTTTAGCAGTCATTTAGCATATCTCATAGTAATGATAACACTAAGACCCATCAATCAGGATGAAGTGTTCCCCAGCCATCTATTTCATTTTCCTATACAGGTAGTATTTAGACAAATCATCCCTTCACTAAAAGCACTTTACAAAATGCTGTTCTACACCAATGCAGATGTCTTCATCTCTTCCCAAGGAAAAGTTAAAAGCCTGACAGACTGTAAACATTTTGCTACCCTGAGAAGCTGACTTGAACAAGCTTACCAGGAATGATGGATGAAGTTCGGTTCTTTTCTCTGTTACACTGTTTGAGTGCAGTTGAATAATCACACTGCTGTGTGTTAGACTGGCTCAGTAACTGAAAAAGTGAACAAATAAATAAACATACTCATCAACCATACAAAAGCCACTCCTTCATTAGCTGCATTAAACAGAAGGGTGCACATGCTGCAGGTTACTGTCCCTCTTAATTTTAAGTACCCAGCAATCTGGCTAAACTTTAGCAAGTCATCAGAATCTTTTTCTGTTCACTCTTATCAGGTCAAATGATTCCTGAGTGTTAGGTCCATAGTCTTATCTTTAAAGGAAATGCCACTTCATGTTGTTCCCACATGCAGCCTCCCAGTGCCTGCTGCTACCCCAGTTTCATTTCCATTTTGCTTGCACAGCTGTTTGTGCAACTTTAAATTGTTCTGGAAAACTGTAAATGCCTGTGCAGAAAAATCAGCATTGTTATACAGCTATTACAGCTCTTGCTGTGACACAGGTCTAGATATCTCATTTATGAGCTTCCTGATTTTCTCTCCAAACCTGTGAGAGGAAAAGGGGACTGATCTGGGGGAGGATGTTTCTCATTGACTTACAATTCAATTAATACTTCATACAAGAGTATGAGAAAGAGCAAATGTAAATAAATGTACATATATCTCACTGCTGAGGTGAAGACTGTCTTCTGGCCGGTGCTGCATGCTGAGGGGAACATGTTTATTGACCAATACAGCTCATTAGCATTTTTGCCACAATGACGTCTTCCTGACCTTTGTTTTACTTTTGGGATCTTCATGCAAAGGCATGTTAACAGATTTTCCCAAATCCACTTACTGCCCTATTTATCTTCTTTGTTTGTTTCCTTTGTTTGCTTGTTTTTGAATTCCTTTGAGTATTCAAATGCTGCTTTTGTCCCAGCTGACTGCATGCATTTGTTAAATTGCTCTGAATTTAGACAGCAGCTAAATTTTAGAGTTGTGTTGTGATAGCTATTTTTAAGTCAATCAAGCTTGCATGTCTAAAGCTTTTCATGTTACTATCTTGGAGACCTCACCTTGAACTGTTTCTCCAGTCTGGTCTTTCCTGTTGGTCCGGGTATCAAGAGAGCATTAACGTAGGCATGGATGTGAGTCTCCAGGACTTCTGTTTCTTTACTGAGGATGGCTTCAACCAGTGCATCATGAATGAAGATGTATTGCTCCTAGGAAAACAAAACCAGACACCCGGATTCTAATTATTTTCAGATTCTCCTGGATACCTCTGGCTAAGCTGCCACATATGACATGGTCAGCATGTCTTCACAGCATGCTGCTGTATGAGAATGTTCTCAGAAGTGACCCTCTAAAGTGATCACTCCCACTTCCAACTGCTATCCTCGATTTTCTCTGTCACATCCTTTGGAATAAGAATGCCCATGCTGTTGTTTATTACCTTTTTGTTTTTTTTTTCTATTGAAAGGCACTGTGGAATCCAACCACCTGTTCTTGAAACTTGAAATAGACATTTAAATATCCTGCTGTTGCCCTTATTGTTTTCTTCTGGTCTTTCACTATATACTCTTCAGTTCAAAGCAGCTATAGATAATATTTTGGCTGAAACAGGGTTTTTTCCTACTTTAATGCACGTATAAACTGTTTGATCAGGTTCAGTGAAGACTGAAACACGTAACAATGGTGTTTCTTTAAAAAAAGCTATTATAAAAATACCAAGAAAGTGGTAATGTAGGAAGCATGATTTATACAGACTTTGTCTCTTCTGAGTTCTCCCTAACAAACAGACAAGACAAGTAATTTCTAGTGTGTTTCTCTCAGCAAGCTTAGAAAGATGTCTGTATGAAAACAAAGGAAGCAAAAGGGATAATCCCAGTCTGGTGACTGGTTGCTAGTCTGTCTGGTGGTGCTAAAAAAGACTGTATCATCTTCCCTCCTGCAAAGACTAGTAGGCTGTCATATACACTATATATATTTCAGTCTTACCTCAGTCTGCACCAAGTAGTTCCTTTGAGTACGTATGTGCTTTAAGAATCCAAATATGTTGACTGTCCCTTCATGCTGAATTTGCTGCAGCATGCTGTCTAACACTATGTATGTGCCTGTCCTTCCAACACCAGCACTATAAAACAAAAAAACAGTCTTGAGCCTGAAGTAAAACAATAATGAAAAGAACTGTTACTTATACATAGCTTTATTTTTAAACCAAACTATTTTGTAGGTAAGGTTTTCCTCTACAAATCATATTATTACATGATGCTATTACTTGCTAAACCTCAAGGCTGGTAATGAAGAAAAATCCACCTCATTTCTTTCCCTGTGCAAGAGATTTAAAGATCATTATCTCAAACTATTTCTAAAGTATCTCTTTTTTGTTTTTTTTTTTTTTTCAATTTTTGAAGTATCAACTGAAATAGAACTAAGGCGTTTTCTGCAGGTCTGCAATTTTCATAGTTCTGATATTCCTTAGGATACTTTGCAAAGTATACCTAGAAAGAATGGCATATGTCAGTATTTGGGCAAAATTAATGTTGCCAAGTTCTTCTGTGTTGAAACATACATCACTTTCAAAGGAGAGTTAATTATGCCACTCGTTACAGATTAAGAAGATTTCAAAGATACTGGATTGAGGAAACCCCCAGGAAGTGGAAGAGCTGCTGAAAGTGCATCTGTAAAACAAAAACCTTAGTTCTCCCCAGATACAGCCAAGAGGGCAAGCAATGATTGAACCCCTTCTCAAAAAGGGAGGATGCAGATGAAAGGGTTAATTGACTCACTCCTGTTAGGAACTCTGACTCCTCTAGCACAAAAATGGCTGTATCATAAGATTAAAATACTTTTTTTTATTATTTCATAAAATATCTGGATAGGGTAGTAGTACAAGGTCCAAAGGTAATTTTTTGGTAATCTAGTCACACGTGGGAATTAGTCAGTTGTAATTCCCCTCTAAGAGATGAGGAAATGTTACATATACTGGTACATGTAACTTGACAGTAACACTGAGCTGGGTCTGCATGGTCCCTTATGTGCAGATTCAAGTTCAGTCCATACATGCTAATGCAGTCACTTCATTTCTTCCACAGAGGTGGCACAAAGCATGGGTAGTGTAAGAGCTCAGATTGCTGTGAAAAACTGCCTAAATAAACATTATATAACACCAAAAGGTCCAGGCTATCAGCACATTATTAGGCACACACAAAAAAGTATAAAGATTACCAGACATCATCTGCACTTGTTATGAAATATGAAACATGAAAAGTACCAAAACATAAAAATAGCTAAAAAGATTTTCACGAAGTTCCTCCTATGTGTCCTCCATATAGCCTGTAAAGATAAATAGAAGTTACATTTCTAACAAGAGATGACTTTTTTGAAATTCCAAAGTGCATTGGGACAAGTGAACTAGAGCCAAATACTACTGCCTGCAGACAGAAGTGAGCTCTACCTACAATGGAGAGGTCTGACTGAAGTCACTCAATTTACTACTGTTCATGGTTTAAAAACTCTATTTAATTGACTTATAATGTACTACTGATCTCTCAGCCTCCTGGCATAGATCTTAGACTTGGTATTTTGGGGAAGCTCTTAGTTTGAAATTCCCAAGAATAGACAGTATCTAGATAGAAGGAGAACAACCAGAATGTGGCATTTTCATTTTTCCAGGCTAAAAAGAGAATTCAGTTAGATTAGATTAGATCATCCCAGAAAGAAAGTATCTTCATTTGCAGCATTTGTGAGGTGACTTTACCTGTTGGCTTCCTCAGAGTCAGCTCCAGAAGGACAGAATTCATGAGGAGGCTCTCTTTCCAAATGTTCCATCAAAGGTGAGGTACTACAGTGGAAAACCAGAACCTGCTTATATATTTTACAATAACCTGGTCCTTCACGGGTACTGTGAAGTCATTCCAGGCCCTACAAGCCCTTTTTAACCAGTTTTCCCTGAGCTGCCCAGTTTTAGTGAGCACTGACAGAAACCTGCCTGCACACTGCAGCACATGCAGACCTCAAACCATTCCCCAGAACGCTCCTCTAAGACTGCTAGAGCACAGAGTAATGTTAAAAACAGCAGACTTCAGCCAGGAATAGAGTGAGTCTTCTTTTGTGGACAGAGTTCCTCTTAGGATTACAGAATATCCCTGCACCAAAGAAAGCATGAGCCAAAAACATCCTAATGATGTATTTGCAAGAATAAAACAATTACTGCTACATAAGTATCGGGGTAAGCTCACAGGAATCAAGAGAAAAGTAGAGAAATGTACAAAAAAGTATAAGGAAAAGCATTTTCCAAAAAAGAAGAATGTAGTGCAGAGCAGTGTCATCTTGTTTACAGCCATTATGGAGATTTATAGAAGTGGCACAGACAGCTGATTAGTTGGCCTTACCAAGGATAGAAATATCACCTAAGAAATTAATCTTACTCCAGCAAGAATTATTAAACGTGAAACTTTGCTTAGCCCACTAGTGAAAAAAGTATTTTTAATTTTATTTTTTTGTTTTTCTGCAAAACAAAAGCAGAGTGAAGCTTACTGCAGTGAAAACCACACCTGCAATGAACCACCACAGGCCCGACAGCGTGGCGCTTGGCATGTGAAGCCTTCCGCACGAAGGTGAGCACAGGCAGCGTGTATTCTGGAACACCCATATCAGGCCACTGGGTATAATGGTACTGAGTTACTATACGTCCACTGGACCGCCCTTTCTGGGAACCCTGCAAAGGGAGAAGAATTCTATATGTAAGCAGCCCGCATCCAAAAGGCAACTCTTCCCAATTTTATTTCCGTACTTGATAGTTCTGGAATGAGTACTATTCATTTTTAGTTATCGGCATGCCACCTAGCTCTCAGGATTCCAGCTTTCACAGAAAAGAAGAAAGGCCAGTGCTTCTGCCCCGTCAGTTTGTCCACCAAATGAAAAACGACCCAGCACTGTTCCTTAGAAAGTGACAGAGAAATGTTAAAAGTCCTGGAGGGGTAACAAATTACAACTGCTCTTGGGAGTCACCGGCTATTTTTGCCACTCTGCTTTGCTGTTGGGTGGACAGAAAGAGTAGGCTTTGGCTCGGTCAGCTTTGGTGATCTACAAGGGAAGCAACCTGTGTAGGCTACTTTGCTAAGCTCTCTCCCAGTGGCAGCTCAGAGGCAGGGATATCTTCAGTGAGGAGGTCACTGCACTGATAGCTTGGTTCTTAAAATAAGCAGAGAAAATTACTTGACAGTTAGTGCTATTGCTTATGCATTAATTGTAGAGGCTGGCTGAGAATCTAGATGTCTAACATTTGGGTGTCTGAAAGGAATTAAGCTTTCAGAGTTCCCCACAAAGAAGCCAGTGTCACACTGCTGAGCTGAGAGTATGTTGGTTCTGATTACAATAAAACAGTGTGGCCTCACCTGTCCTGAAAAAGGAAAACAAATAGCCAAGGCAGAGAATTTAATTCATGCCACATTTTCTACTAGCCACTCTCTTTCTGAAAATGTATTCTCCAGCTCACCAGGAAGGCAAAGACCACACCAGCTCTCCAGTGTGATCACTGCTTTTTCTCTGATGCTCCTACATTGTACCAGGACTAGGGGACAATATTTTCTCAGTTTGTTGATGTCAAAGCAACTGAAGTTGACAAGCATCTTGGCTGTCTGAGACCTACAGAACTCAGATATACATAATGTTTTATACATAAGCAACATATGATGTATATATAGAAAACTGAAGAGAGCTGCCAACTGTCTTAAAAATATTCTGAGCAACTATTAACACTCCCTTTTGATCAACTTTGTCTTCAGAATGCCACAAACCTTTTTGATCTTGGTGTTTCTAAGAGTAAAATTCCTCACAGTGTAATAGGCCAATACATGAACGCTCTTCTGAGTAACCAAGAAGTTCCCATACTCTTCACTTCCTTCAGCAGGCCAGTACTGGTCACATTTTCTCTGTTAGAAAGCACATGAAAACAGAGAAAAAGAGAAAGAAAAGACAATGTTCAACCAGCAAGCTGAAATGTTCACATTCAAGAGCACAGACAACCAGAAAAATTAGTAGGGACTCTCAACATATCTAGCTTGCAATAGATATGTTCTTCAGCACAAGAGAACTAGTAATGTGTATTTGTTCTCTGCTGTAAAGAGAGATGGCTGTGCAAAGATATGCTTTATATAGGATACTCAAAAGAGGATAGGTTTAGTTTGTACTATCAAGAGCTACAGATCTATTATAACGTGGAACTTGCCATTCTATATTCTAAAATCTAAAGAAAATGACAGGAATAACAGGAATACATTCACATCAGTAGAGCCATATGTGGCTTTTGAGTGGTTCATAGCATGGGCAGAGTGCATTACATCTGATCAGTGAGGGTAAAGGTGGCAAGAACATACAGTAGAGAGCTGTGATGTCACCCTTTTGGTCAGGAAGCCATATATCCTTCTCTGGAAGTACTAGAAGAGTACATGTTTATAACATGGTATCATAAATTAAGCAGTACTCCTCATCTGCATTTGCTGTCTGTATCATGTTGGAGATGCTGAATTGTCCATATGATAAAACTGAAATGCATTTTAGTTATTCCTGACAGTGTGTGGTGAGTGTGATGCAATGTCTCACATGAGACCAGGGTACATCCACACTTCCAGCATGTAACCAGAGAAACACACATCCTGAGAGAGTATTTCATGTTATTTTGTCTCACTGGACAGATGTGTATCTAGTCATGAAGCAGGAAAAGAACTGTGGGTCCCACAGCATGTTAACAGGGAACACCCAGTGAATATCCAGAGAAATTCACCCAAACTCTGTCCTTCTCCTTTCTAGGGTCTAAGGCACCCCTGAAAAAGAGAATGTCAGGGAGAAGATTGCTAGAAGAATGTGGTGCAAGGTTCCACAGTATGGCACCTGCTACACAAGTACAAAAAGTCTTTTTTTTTTTTTCAGTATAAAACAATTGTTTCTTTTGCAGTTAGAATGTTTTCAAGACTTCTTGTTGACAACTGAATTTAAATGTTTTCTCTAGTTTCATACTACAAATCCTCATCTTTATACTTCTATAGACAATCCTAGGACAAGCAAATACTAGAAAATCTTGCTTTTTGCTCAATAAATGCCTAAACCAGACCTTTTTTAAGACAGAAAAGAGTCTGCTAGAGGTAGAGTTATCAACATCAGAGAAATAAAGAATAGACAAAGGTACTCATACCCTTCCTTTCTCAACAAGATTAGTTATCATCACAATAACTTCTACGTTATGTTCCCATATCATTCTCCAGAAATCTTCTGCTGTTGATTTTAGTGGCCCTTGAGCTGCAATGTAGGCTTTTGGCTTGTTGTAGCCCTAAATTGAAATACAACAAATGACACTCGTCAAATCACAGTCCATGACAAAAGGAGGTTAGGAGAAGTACATGACATTTTATGTATCTATTTTTAAAGAATCTCAAAAGCTTTCAAGTATTTTTGAATTTATAACTACACAGATTGCAGAAACCCTGTGGTACCAGATGACATATGAATGCAACTGTTATGTCAATGTTTACCATTGTACCAAATAGGATATATGTTCAAGTGCCCACATTCCAGCAGAATGTTGACATGATAGTGATTATGAGACATCTGTTATGATAGTAGTTTAAAAAATGAATCAAGACCATTCGCATATAAATTACTGTGCAATGAAAACTGAATAAATAATACCTCGGTGAGGCTCTCAGCCAAATGGCATCTTCCTCTCAAAGATTCTCTCAGACAGAAGAATTAATCACTTACCAAAAATGTATAAAAGGGGAAGCATTCAGCTGTGAAATGCTTCTGAAACGACTCAGATGTGACAGAACATTTTTTGTTTCATAAAGCTCTTCACTAACTGCAGCTGCTACAATATCAAGACAGATTCAAGAAATAATTGTTTTACCTGTGCTTTAACTTTGCAGGCTTAACTTAGATATTAAAGGTTTGGGTTTTTTTTTACAAATATGTAATATTGTACTACTTTTTTTTTTTATTTATTAAGTCTATTAACATTTATACATCAGGATTTACAGAACAGACTGACAGATAATAGGCTGGCAGGTAGAAAAAGGCACTTACATCAACGTAGTTGGCATTAATGTAATCAGTCAGTTTTCCATCCTTTTCTGCAAGCTGTGCTAATTTAACCCTAGTATGATCATCTGTAGCAAAACAAGGGAGAAAATAAGCATAATTTTCTTCAAGAATTACATTATTTCTGTAAGAAATAATTTAAAAAAAGACTGAAACTGATTTTTACAACTCGTAAGACTAATACAATAACAATCACAAATGAATCATCCTGTGCTCAGGTATCAATCAGATTCAAAATTCTAGTTTGCAGAAAAATAAACTAATGAACCCAAGGATTCAAGGTATTTGGAATTTAGTTGCACCTGATATCAATTTAGACACTGACACATTCCACAGCTGCAGCCTGTGAAGGGACATGGGTCCTGTGCAAGTCTTGGGTTGTGTCTGCAAAGCCTGCACATTGTCCTCGCTGCCCTGGATGTCTCAGAAATGTAGGCACCAGTGTTTAGTCAGAGTCACTGTAAATCAAAGAGAGTGGAGCCTGGAGCTGGGAAAGAGATGGGACCTTGCTTGGAGAAGCTGGCCAACTGAGGAGCTTCAGCAGCAGCTACCTCAGGGAGAGCTGAAACTTTCTGTAGCCTGCATTGATTATATGGACTAGACACTTGATTCGGTTGGACCAAGAAATTCTTGCCACATGAGCTGCCCTAATCTGCTTGAGCACTGCCCTTTGATAACAAAGCCCCTGAGTTGGCACCTTTTGTACTATTAGGTACAAACAAAGAGTGGCAGAGGAAAATCCCTGACTCTTTCCCTCCAGAGG
Source organism: Ceyx melanurus (assembly GCA_024611195.1). NCBI lineage: Eukaryota > Metazoa > Chordata > Aves > Coraciiformes > Alcedinidae > Ceyx > Ceyx melanurus. Next base: position 42,431 of record JANHGL010001875.1, read on the forward strand.
TGTAGTCAGACAGGTGGAATAGGATTTCTTACTGCTGTTTTACATTGTCTTCTGCCAGATGGGCTGATTCTGTCTTTTTTTGATGTTTGTTTTAAGCTTTAGTAATGCTGAAGGCTGTACATATACTTAATTTAGAGCTTATTGTCATCAGAACAAAGTTGAAGTACTACAAATGGCTAAGAAAAATTCATTAAGCCACCAAGATGACCAAGAACCTAGAGGCACTAGCTACAAAGACAGATTAACAAAACTGAAAAGTTTTTTAGAAAAGAAAAATCTGGGATAGCAAAGAACAGTGACTTGATGGGAAAAAGTGCCCTGGCTAATGAAGCTGGTCTATTACATCATGGCAGGCCACAGTACAAAGTAAACCCAGTACACTTGTTATAAATACAAGTGTATATGACAGCAAATATATCCAGTGATTGCGAATCTCCTAGAGAGGATAAATCATCATTATTCCAGATCAAAGATGGATTAATTTTGGCAATCAAAACAGAGCTTCTTTGGCTTTCTAATGGCATTATAATGAAATCTCCTAACTCCCTTTGGGTCACCACAGAAGACACAAATATGTCTTTCTAACACATGCTCAACAAAGCAGCAGAATACCAGATGACTAACTTGAAGAGATGGGAATTATCATGCTACTCCTTTCCAAGCATTTTTCTGAAAAGCAGCCAGAGCTTTAATAGTAGAGGTATTTTTTTAGTTCCCCTAATAACATAAAAATCTGTACTAGCCTATTAATTATTTCTTAAACAACACACCAAATGATGCCTTTACTTACAAGCAACGATGTTGATGTATCGGTTCTTATTCTTGTTGTCGGGGTGATTAGAGCTGTCTGATGTAATACCTAAATCTACAGTACAGCTCTGGATTTCCTGGAAAAAAAACCCCAGCACGTCATACTTCAGTAAGTACTAAGATAAACAAAATGTCTTAAAATACAGTAAGTCAGCACAAAAAGAACCACAACCTTATACCCAGTTATCTATGATATTTTACAACTACTTCATTGCTAAAAAAATATGCAGTGAAATAATTCCTTACCTGATAAAACTCTTTCAGTGTCTAATGAGGGAATGAATGCAAAAAAAGTAAAAAAAATCAAATTCCACAGCACAGAACAAATGGATAAAAAGTGTTTATATAAATTACAATTACTATATGGAAAACAGTTATGGTCATGCAATATATATCTCCATCATAACAGCAAGCTGAATATTTTGACATAACTATTAAAGGAAACAAAAGGCAATTTTCCTGTTAAAATACTGGCATCTCTTTTCCTATCTTTAGCTTTAATATTAGACCTTAGGCTGGTGAAAGCTTATACAGATGAGCAAATCACTGAATTTAGGCAGATTATCTATATAATTAACTGTTCATTGGATTTATTAGTGGTCCTTATAATTGCATCAGTTTCTCTGTGGAATGCTTTTGCTCTCTGTACACTCAGCTGCACAGGACAGAGTGCTGCTCAGCCAGCCTCATGGTGCTCTATTGAAGGGCAGCATTACAGCCCTTTGTTTGCCAGCACCTTCTCCATCAACCCAGTGACTTTATACACAGAGAGATAGGCTTGAGAAGACAGGTACGAAGTCCGTAAGACTCACAGAATTAACTTATTTTATTGACAGGAAACTCAGGCATTTATAAGTTCCACATTGTTAAGTAGGAAATACATTGCCAACCCTAAAAGTACTAAAATAATGTTTCTCAACACTTTTTAGGATTT